>MU228104.1:11184223-11194478 GCA_018584345.1 Thuja plicata
TAATATGGTGGAATCTTTCAGACCAATTAGTCTTTGTAATGGGATTTATAAGATCATAGCTAAAGTTATGACATCTAGACTGCTTTCTTTGCTGCCCTCAATTATCTCTCCTCAGCAGAATGGTTTTGTTCCGGGGAGACAAATCCTTGAATCCATAGTGGTAGCCCATGAGAATATTCATTCCCTTGAAACAGCCAAGAAACAGGGCTTTCTCATGAAATTGGACTTATCAAAAGCCTATGATAGGGTTGATTGGCAGTTACTCCAAAAAGTCTTAAGCAACTTTGGTTTTGATGCACGAGTTATTAAAATTTTTGATCAGCTGGTCTCTACTATGACCTCCTCTGTTATTGTGAATGGTGGTTCCTCCAATTTTTTCAAACCTTCAAGGGGTCTTAGGCAGGGGGACCCTATATCTCCAATATTGTTTGCTATTTTGGCTGAAGGGTTGGGAAGATACATATCTAAACTTGTTAATGTTGGAATAATCTCTGGACTCCAACCCTCCTTGGTCAGATCCTCCTGCTCCCATGAATAGTTTGTTGATGATACTCTTTTTATGGGTGAAGCTACTGTTAAAGAAGCTAGGAATCTTAAAAAATCTTTATCTATCTATACCTCAGCTATGGGTCAACTCATCAATTGGAATAAGAGTTTCATCTTTTTTATGAATACCCCCCTGAGAGACAGTCAAAGATGTCTAAAATTCTTGGTTGTAGAATTGGTGTTCTTCCCTCTTCCTACTTGGGTCTCCCCCTCTGCTCTAAACCTCCTAATTGTTTTTGGAATCAAATTGTTGACAGATTTAACAGGAAGCTGGCAGGCTGGCAAGGAGCTCTCCTCAGTAGCTCTGGTAAGTTTTAGCTTCTGAAGTCGACCCTACAAAATCTGCCTATGTATGCTTTAAGTCTCTTCAAGATTCCCCACAAGTTTGCGGTGGTGCTTGAAACTATCCAAAAATGCTTTTTATGGACTGGTGTTGAAGATAAAAAAAGACTTACCTTGATTGCTTGGGAAAAAGTTTGCAAGCCTAAAAGTAAAGGGGGACTAAGGTTAAGACCTATAAAGCTTAGCAACAAGGCTCTTTTGGCAAAGCAGGTGTGGAGAATCTTTGGGGATACTAAACAATAGAATGGTATAATTAAAAATAAATACCTCTTTAATTCCAATGGTTTGAAGGACCTCCTAAACAATGATGCAAGGGTTAATGGTTCTTATATCTGGAATAGTCTTTTCTCTTCCATTGATCTTTTGAGAAAAGGAATAAGGTGGAAATTGGGTGATGGGACCAATATTGATTTTTGGGATGATCCTTGGATCCATGACTGCCCCCTTTCAGAAAGAAAAGATTGGAAGGATATTATAATCCAAGCTAAAAACACCATTGGTTATAAAGTTTTTGACTACAGGCTTAATAATTCTTGGAAGGATCTCTCTAGCCTTGACAGAAGTCTGTCTCCTCTTATGATAGAATTACAATCCTAGTTCAGTGAAGGTAATCATCCTGAAAAAATTGTGTGGAACCTCTCTGCTAATGGTGAATTCACGGTGGCCTCTGCCTACTCCTTCTTCTCCAAGGAAGTTAAGCGTCAGTGTGCTACTATCTGGTATAAACTCCTTATTCCAAAGATTAATTTTTTCTTTTGGATTCTTATCCAGAATAAGCCCCTTACCATTGATAATCTTGTTAAAAGAGGTTTCTGTCATGTTAATAGATGCTTTCTTTGCAATGAACAAGCTGAATCCTGTGATCACCTCATGATCCATTATATTTTTACCCGGAGAGTTTGGTCTTTGGTTTTTCAAAAATGGAATTTGGCTTGGTTCTTTCCTAACTCTTGGCAAGATTTTGTCACTCAATAGAGATGTCCTTTTGATAATGATCTTGTCAAAAATTTTTGGAATCTAATCCTGCCTCATCTTTGCTGGTGTATCTGGAAGGAAAGAAATAATAGAATCTTTAGAGAGAAATTTGCTAAACCTAAAATTTTCTTCAACATAATGTCTAGAGCTATTAAGGAAAATTTCAGTACTGCTATAACTAATAGCAAGAGCAAGCTCCAGATTCTCATCCCAGATGTGGATTGGTCTACTTGGAATTTTCCTCCTCACAATGCTCAAGATTGCTCCCTAAGAGATTCCTCAGTCTGGATTGCTCCTCCTAATGGTTGGGTTAAAGCAAATTTTGATGGGGCATCCAAAGGAAACCCGAGTGTCTCTGGGGGTAGGGGAATCATTAGAGATAGCTTTGGTAACTGTTTAGGTGCCATTTCAGTCCCCTTGGGAATTCAGTCTAATCATAGAGTGGAGGCCTTGGCCGCCCTCAGTACCATCTTGCTGGTGGAAGAAATGGGATTCAAAAGAGTCTGGCTTGAAGGTGACTCTTTAAATATTATAAATAATATTAAAGATATCAATACCCCTTCCTGGACTATTGAGTATATCATTTTCAAAATTAAAACTATAGTCCAATCCTTTGAAGTGTTCCACATATCTCATAATTATCGGGAGACCAATCAGGTTGCTGATTGTCTTGCCAATATTGGAGCCAAAAGTGAGGGGATTCAAAAATGGAAAGGTAATACTATGAGTAATGATGTGGTCACCTCATTTATTAATTATGATAAAATCAGGAATAAAGGAGTCATTAAAAGGAGCTTTAATGATATCACTTAACTCATCTCAGATCAGGGGGATTTTGAATGACGTTCAAAATAATGCTAAGTACATTTCTAAGATGTGGAATCATTCTCCCATTATGAAAGCCCAAAATTTAATGTGTGCCGCTATCATCATTAGTAACTTTGGCTAGTTCGCGCATGTGAAGAGGATTGCAAATCAGTTTAGTAGCTTTATTTTGCCAAAGAACAACCAAAATCATAACATTTCTCAGTCTGTGAAAAAAGAGCAGGTGAAGTATTCAGCCATGGGTGGTGATCTCAGAAGAGAAGAGCCCACGGAATGCAAGTGGAAGTAGGATAAGGAAGTGTGGTGAATTTTGAAGAAAGGCCATGTTCACTGGTATCTTCAGAGATTCCATGGTTTTGACAAAGATGTCTCTAAAGCCTTTGCTGATGGCTGGGATAAGGGCATGGTGAATCTTGCGGGCAAATCTTTTAGCCTCAGCCTCGAGCTCCTTTCCGATATTACTGGTCTCCCGCTGGAAGGTCTGAAGTACTCAAAAGAGGTGAAGGTTGGCACCAGAGCTTATAAGAAATTTCCTATCACTGATGAGGAGAGGGCTCTTCTGGTTAAAGGTAAGAAAGACTATGTTGATATGGATAATATTGATAAAATTTGGGGTTCTGTCATCAAAGTTATAATGGAATACTTCACTCTTGAGGGGAGATTCTCTAGGGTCTATAATTATCATTTTGCCCTAGTTAATCACTTCAGACATGATATCTGTATTTCTTTTCCCTACTTTCTCCTCTATTCGCTTAACCAGAGCATCACTGATTATAGAGTGAAGAATTTCCCTATTCTCCATGTCGGGCTTATTCGCCTTATTGTTGATTATGCTAGAGACCACATTCCTGACCCTATCCCTGCCTAGATTAAAAAAAGGAAGAATGTTAGATCTCTGTCAAAGAATCCTAAGCCTAAGAAAGAAATTTCACTCTCTGAGCCAACCTCCTCTAAGCCTTTGGAAGGGATGAACAATGATAAGCACCCTCGTGATGTCATTGCCTCTGTCTCTGATAAGAATGTATTGGAGCCCTTAGCTAGCCCTATCCTCTCGGAGCCCAAAGGTGTGAAGCTTATTCCCCAGAACATTGAGACAGAGGTTGTTAAGAATACTTAGGTGGATACTAATGTTGTGCCTAATCCCACTACCCAGACCCTTGAGGAGAAGGATTCGGAGGATCCTGAAAATGTCAAGGATAGTCTCGAGGAAAGTCAGGATAATAAAAAAATAGGGGAGAAGCTTAACCCTGCTCTGGAGATTATTAATACTGAAGGAAAAGAGAATACTAAGATTGAGGTAGAGGATGATGACAATAATGACAAAGAGCCTGATACTAATCTTATTGATAGTAATGCAGATAACTCAGGGGATAATAGCTTTAGGGTTTTGGGAGAGGAAAATCTGGAATCTCACGATTCCCCTAGCTCAAAGAAGGAGAATAAGGAGGAAGATAGGGAGAGAGTCCCTCATGGTAGAAAATCCCAACCTCTTCAAAGTGAAATCAAAATGATGGATTCATAGGTCAGAAGAACAATCATCATGACCCCCCTTGAGATTGCTAAAAATAAATCCATCTATAGTTATAATCTAGACAAATGGGTGCAGAGTGATTTGGTTGAACTTAAGAACAAATGTATCAAATTGGAAAACAAGAATTCTATGATCGAGGAAACTGTTGATAATCTTAGGAAGGAGTTTTCTCACAATGCTAATGCCCGTGTGCTTGATTACGGTTATGATATGGATGAAAAAATTAAAAAAGCAGTCGAGATAGCTACGATACCTATCCAGGAGAAGACACGAAGGAATGAGGAAATGTTAAAACATTTGCTTAGCCTGGTTAACACAGGTATGAAGTCTACTCTGGAAAACTTGAATACTCTGAGTAAAATGCTGGAAGGAAACAAAGATACCATTGACCTCACTGAACCTACCCAGCAGATGGGACCTGGTACCCATACTAGGTCAAAGAAGCAGAAGGTTGATGATCAGGAAATTCAGAGGCTGAAAGATAATGTGAAGACCATGCAGACTCAGCTAGAGGACTCTGAGAGCTTCTTGAAGACTATGTCTTGACCTCGATGCTGGTGGCTTTCTTTCTCTATTTTTCTTCCAGCATTTTTTTGGTTTTTGCTTTGTAGGTGCTTGTTGCTAAATCTGGGAGTTGTCCCTTTGTAGCCTACTCCTCTCCTTGGGGCAGCTAGTTTCTCTTTGGGTTTTCATGCCTATCTCTCTTCTCTTTTGTTAAAGGGTTTTGGGGCCCCTTCAAAACCTGTTTTTACTGTAATAAAAAACAATGCATGAAAGGTGGATATATTTATGAAGGAATGAGGTTCCTTATATATGAAAATGGACTTAGAATGAGTGGTTAGGATGCAAACCTGAAGAGGGGCTCAGATGCACCTAAAGGAGAGTACAAGGAGAGTGGATGAGGAATGTGACCATTTTGGTCCATGTGCAAAGGGATAAGAGAAGACTCTTAGAGATAAGGTGAGTAATGAGGGCTGTAAGAAGCATTAATAGAGAGTGTAAGAGCATTAATGAAGCATTAATGAGGGTCTTAATGAGGTATGGGTGGGGGTGTAAGAGATGGCTTGAGAAGTTTGACTTTTGGAAAGGGGTTGAATTCCTAATCCAAGGATTTAGGAATTTCACAAGCTTAGGAGGAGTTTAGGATTAGGGTTAGAGGTTAAGAGGGCTTGAGAAGTTTGACTTTGGGCTAGAGTTGAATTCCTAATCCAAGGATTAGGAATGTGACAAGCTTAGGAAGCGATTAGAATTAGGGTTGACATGTGTGAAGGGGTTGGGATGGGTTTGAACTCAGGGTTAGGTGGCTGAGACTGTTAGGTTAGGGGTTAAGGTTATGGAGCCATGTGATTAAATAGAATAGATTCAACTATTTAAATCACAAGTGGAGAAAAGAGGATAATATGAATTAAACTAAATGAATAAATACATTCATTTAATCTAATAGGGGAAAGAGGATTTAATTAACTATTAGGCCATTGGTTTCCATTTAATAATTAATCAGACTATGGCCAATTAAATTAATTAATCAGGCTTGCAGGATAACATAAATCAATTAGGTAGTGACTGATTACTTAGTTGAAAATGTCCTAGAAGGCACTAAATATGATTAGATTATGTTAATCAGATTTATGTGTCTACAATCATTAAATGTTATTTGACTTTATTATTAAAAGAGATTATTTAATGATTATAAATTCAAATTATAAAGTGCATATGAGGAATAATGTAAAGTACCAATTTAAAGAGAGATATAAGTGATTATTAAAATATACTTTATATTATTTTGTTGTGCACCAAATGGAGGGAAAAAAGAAATGAAATGAAATTAAATTAAAGGAGATGAAGAAAAATACAAATTAAACTTTATAAAAGGGGATTTGGATTTCATTTCATTCATTCTTGAATCATTCAACATTTGTCTTTTCTGGAGAAGCTTTGGCTTTGAAGAATAAACCTAAGGTTTCACTGTAAATTTGATCTCGGAGAACGTGGCCTCTTCAATTGTGCAAATATTGGTAAATTTATTCAAACGTCATGTTTGTGCTTAAAAGTGGAGATCTATATCATATTTTATAAGGGTTTATTTACAGATTGGAAGTTATTGTAAACAATTATTATTGAATATCTTTATTGTTGGTGTGAGACATCTTCATTGGCACGTGGGAATCATATTGGTGCAGATTTAGAGTATTTATCTCTAGAACTAGAAGGGGTTTTTAAATAGCTAATTGAAGACTCCATTTTAAGTGACGTGCGGATTATTCTCTCTGTTGTATGAATGCTACAAACTTTATACTTTTTTCTAGCATCCATCTTCAGAGGGTTTCAAGGCATGTTTACCTGTGAGTTCATAAGTTATAAGTCCTTGATTTTCTGGGTATTGTTGTTTTAGATAATAGGGATTATTTTATGAACTAGGTTGTCAATATATTGTAAAAATATTAAGTATTTAAGTTGGTATAAAAATCTAGAATTTTCAGCTATGTATTCCCAATGCAATTTCAGTTTGAGTTAAAAAAAAATTATTGTGCAACATCTCCTATTTTTTCTACATTAAATTATTGTATCAGTAACATATCACAACCATTTACCAAAACAAACCAAACAAGGCAAAATATTTATGTTAGCAAGTGTCCACCTGGGGTGGGGCATTACAATATGTTTGAAAGTGCTTTGGACCTGCACCTCCTTGCATACCTTCAACGTAGCCGTTGGAGCAAATTGTGAGCATTGGCATTCATTTTGGAGTTGACATTTTGGTGATTTTTGTGAGCAACTCAAGCAAAACCATTGTTGCATTTTCTAGGTATGTTGGATTTAGATATGTAGCATATTTTTATGAATTGAGTTGCTGTTATTTTTGAGAAAAAATATATTTCCAGATTAGAAATTAAATCTGCAATTTTCAGCTATATTATTTTTTAATATTAGTCATTTTTAAAACTGAAAAAGTGTTGCATTATTATCTCTTTATCTACACTATTATTTCCATTGATTATATTACAAAAACAATTAAAATCATGTTCAAAAAACAAAACAAAAAAGGAAAGCACAAACAAGGCTGTTTATTATAGCAACATACCAAAACCCTGTGAATGTACCAAACCCCGTACCCAAGTTAACAATTTTGCAAAATACAGTTCAATGTCATTTTGTAATTAAATACACGAAATACCAAGTTGTGTCAATATATACAAACATTACTCACCCACAAAAATTAAAATAACTATAAGTACATCTAGAAAATATGAAAAAATAGTTTCCATTAGTATTTTGACAATATGTTCCAATACAACTATTTAGATTAACATGATATTTTTTACTAGTAACATGAAAAAACAAAACTATAATGTCCCCTTTTGTAAATGCCCTAGTTTTTTCCTTAAATCACAAATTCTAGGTAGAACAAGAACTAGAAAAGAATTAGTAACATCATGTACCTAGTTGAGATCCTGCAACATTTTAGGAAATCATAATCTACAAAATAGTTCTTCCTCATTAAAGACATTAAAAGTATAGATCATTTCAACTAGGGTTAGGAACATTAATTTAATTATAAGATATATATTTAATTTATTGATGGATCTCAACCATAGGAGAGATAAGATAAGGGACATATTACATTCCTTAAAAGAATCCTCTACCCTAGGCCCAAGAGTGAATACCATCCCTCTTGGCCATCTTGTGGTTCTTTGCCATTCATGAGGGAGTGTACCTAGTGAGGAATTTCATAGCCATTTACAATCCTCTACCATAAGCCATAGAAAAAATATCATCCCTCTTGGCCATCATGTAGGTCCTTACCATCCATATGAGGGGGTGTACCTAGTGAGGAATCCCATAGTTGTTCCCCTCTTCCATTGCCACCCTTATCCTCCTCCTTATGATCAGAGTTCCTTAGCATAATGGTATGGGTTTGAGGAAAATACAATAGGGTTTCTGGTGCATCCTTCCCTTCCAAGCATAAGGGTGGGGCACTTCTTGCACCCCCTGGGCTTCATTGGACATCTGTCAACACCATGAGGTGGCGTACTTAGAAGAGGACCTCATAACAGGTTCTCCCTCCTTGTATTTCATTGTATTCACTATTATCCTCCCATGATTGATTACTGCAAACATATAAGAGCTTCACATTATTGCATGTATATTTGAAATAAAAGGTCACATAATAATAATATCCTAGTCACACATTATTCATACATATAATCATAAATTGGACCATTATTCATAAGCAAGAAATCATAAATATGATCCACTGTGCTACTTATTATAAGAACTGCTACTTCATACCAATTTATAGATAATAGTCATATTCTCTATGCTTTATTGAGATCGTTGTAAGACATATCTGATTTGTTCGATGCCTTCCTTGGATGCTTATCCTTTAATACATATACCCCTTCCTCGTAGTGGAAGAGTCACGTCTCTTCAATGAATGTGCGCTAATAATAAATGATATCTCTTAATAAATATTTAAATGTGCTTCTTAATCATACACTTTGAGGACCATACTTGCTTCTAATTATAATCGCTACTTTTAGTGGTAATTATTGTTTTAATCACTTCTTGAAGCATATCAAGGGTTGTTGTTAAGAGTTTGATGTTTCTTAACATTTTTCATGCTGCATTCATCATTACTCATAGTCACTGCTATAGATAACAATGGTGATCACTTCCTCTTGTATTCTAATCATTGTTTCTATTTATGAATTATCCCTGCTCATGTCTGCTCTTCAAATAAGAATATTTTCTTCCATTTCTTGCCTTAAATATATCTCATAAATCCATTTTTATACCCTATACTATCTTTCCTTGAAAGGAGGCGACATTTAATTATGGGTCGACGCTCTTATCATTTACTTTCTTTATTATCCTAAATAAATCATTTTATTCTCAAATCAAGTCGACTCTCACATAATTTCTTAGTGCTTTATTTATTTTATTATTATTTAAGTTGCATTCTCCCATACCAAAATTGATGATTTAGCAAAATACTATTCAATTCCATTTTGTGATGAAATGCATGAAATACCAAGTCATGTCAATATATATAGATATTGATGACATTAAGTTTTGCCATTAGTACACTTAGTGAAAAACATTGACAGAGATCATCGGTACAAGCATAACCGGCGGACAACAAGCATAACCGGTGGACATCAAGCATAGCCAACATAACAAAATGTCATGAGGTAAAAGTGCTAAGTATGGAATTGGATGATGAACACTGACAAGTGTTGTACTGACGAATTAAAAAGGACATCACCGACGGGTCAATGACATAACACAAAGATCATCACCGACAAAATAGTTTTGAGAACATTGCCGACAGAGCAGAAAAGGCATACCCGATGAACAGTTCAAGAAAGGAACACCGACGGAAAAGAAAACTGACAGACTGACAAAGCAGCCCGACCATCAGGACCGACAGTCAGTTAGAGAACCCGCAAATAGTGGATCTGAGTTTTACACGTCAGATAAAGCATTGTAATTCTATTTTTAGAGTTTTAATTTGTTTTAAATCATTAATTGAGGGTCAAGCAAGCATAATGTAAATCTTTTAAAGCATCCTAACAGATCTAAAACATATCTAACTAAAGATCAAGGTCAAGTTGTAAACCTTGGATCTAGAGTTAACTTGCGAAGTGTGAATCAAGAATAGAGCTAAAATCTAGTATAAATAGATGTTCAATCAATTGTGAATTATGATTGCATTGTTATTGATAGCCATGAAGAGCATCTAAGGAGCAGAAGGTAGAATTCATGCAAAGTTCAGAAACAGATCACACTAGTTATCAAGAACACACAGAGGCTACTGACGTGCAGACAAAGGTATTATTCAATCATGAAAAGATGATTACTCATACATAGGAAGCTTTATTGGATATGTTATCAGCAATTAGAGATTTTATACATCATCAGATCAAAGACTTATGTAGTTGCATTCTAACAAGTGCATCACATCTAAAATCCTTTTGTAGAAGGTGGACTTAACCGTTCTTTACAAATCTCTTAATAGAGTGCACACTTAACAGT
>MU228104.1:11194528-11207206 GCA_018584345.1 Thuja plicata
TTGTGGGTAACAATCCCCACCGCAGTTTTTACTTCCTAACAGGAGTTTTCTGCGATATCATATCTTGTGTCATGTGTTATCTATTTTCATGAATGTTTCTTGTATGGTTACATATTAAAGAACTTATATTATGATTGCATATACATAAATAAAGATGAACAGTTAGATAAGAAAAATTACAAACTGATGACTAAGGGTTAACGGGCTAACCAAGAAAAGTTTTAGAGGTATTGATTCACCCCTCCCCTCTCAGTACATCATTCCAATATAATTCCACCAGATATTACTCATCCACAAAATTTAAAACAACTACAAGTACATCTAGAAAATATGAAAATGTCCATTGGTATTCCATTAGTATTTCAACAATATCCTAGGTGAATCGGTGATCGACATCAACTAAAAGTGAATTTCATTTTGTTTGCTTCAAGTTTTGGTTTGTTTGAGCTTTCCATCTTTGCAAATTTTGAGGAGATGGAAAATGCGAGCTCTTGAAAGGCTTTTTGTCTCAAAGCATAGCTGAGGAAGACTTTAATAATTTTCAAACAAATGAATTGGCAGGAGTAAATCCAAAATTCTGCAACATTTTACCAACATCTTTGTAACATTGAAGTTTTAGAAACATTCAAAAAAATGCAAAGGACATGTTTTTATTAAGATTGTTTGAGCTGTAAATGTGGGGGGAGTTATCTTGAAAAGAAAACTGCAGGGAAAACAAGGAGACATCGAAATGAGAAATGCATAGAGAAAAGAATTTCAAAAATGATGCAAGAAGATAGAGGTTAAAATGCCCAAGAGAGGAAAGGCCCATAAATGCCCATGTGATTTTTTAATGGTAATCGCATGATTGATTAATGAAAAATGAAGTACATATAGGAAATTACAAATACGATGTTTCCATTAGAAACAATCACAAACTGAAGCAGAAATAGGAACATTCTATTCTAACTATAATACACTAAAAAATACTAAATGACCATTAATTAATAACTAAATATAACTTTAATACCCTCCCTTAATGGTCATCCTATCAATTACACGAAGTGGGCCGCTAAATTTTCCAAACTTGTTCAGGTTCAGAGACTTGGTGAGGATGTTTGCAGTCTGATCCTCAGTTGGAACATACAAAAACTATACTAATCCATCTTCTAAAATCTTGTGGATGAAATGATAATGAAGCTCAACATGTTTTGTCCACTCATGGAAGACTGGATTTTGAGCAAGTTTCAACACCCCTTGATTATCATGAAACAAGGGAGAAGGACCGGCTTGAAACATTTGCATGTCAGAAAGCATCCTTTGAAGCCAAATTTCCTCACAAACTGTCTTATGTTTGCTCTTAAACTAAGAATATTTTCCTCCATTTCTTGCCTTAAATCTATCTCATAAATCCTTTTTTATACCCTATCCTATCTTTCCTTGAAAGGAGACAACATTTAATTATGGGTCGACTCTCTTATCATTTACTTTCTTTATTATCCTAAATAGATCATTTTATTCTCAAATCAGGTCGGCTCTCACATAATTGCTTAGTGCTTTATTTATTTTATTATTATTTAAGTTGCATTCTCCCCTACCAAAATTGATGATTTAGAAAAATACCATTCAATGTCATTTTGTGATGAAATACATGAAATACCACGTCATGTCAATATATATAGATATTACTCATCCAAAAAATTTAAAACAACTACAAGTACATCTAGAAAATATGAAAATGTCCATTGGTATTCAATTAGTATTTCAACAATATCCTAGGTGAATCGGTGATTGACATCAACTAAAAGTAAATTTCATTTTTTTTGCTTCAAGTTTTGGTTTTTTTGAGCTTTCCATCTCTGCAAATTTTGAGGAGATGGAAAATGCGAGCTCTTGAAAGAATTTTTGTCTCAAAGCATAGCTAAGGACGACTTTAGACATTTTCAAACAAACGAATTGGCAAGAGTACATCCAAAATTCTGCAATATTTTACTAGCATCTTCATAACATTTACGTTTTAGAACATTCAAACAAATTGCAAAGGACATGTTTTATTAAGATGGTTTGAGTTGTAAATGTGGGGGAGTTAGCTTGAAAAGAAAACTGCAGGGAAAATAAGGAGACATCGAAACAAGAAATTCACAGAGAAAAGAATTTCAAAACTGATGCAAGAAGATCGAGGTTAAAATGCCCAAGAGAGAAAAGGCCCATAAATGCCCCTGTGATTTTGTAATGGTAATCACATGATTGATTAATGAAATGATGAAGTACATATAGGCAATTACAAAGGCGATGTTTCCATAAGAAATAATCGCAAACTAAAGTAGAAATATGAACATTCTATTCTAACTATAATACACTAAAAAATACTAAATGACCATTAATTAATAACTAAATATAAATTTAATACCCTCCCTTAATGGTCATCGTATCAATTACACCAAGTGGGCCTCTAAATTTTCTAAACTTGTTCAGGCTCAGAGACTTGGTGAGGGTGTTTGCACTCTGATCCTGAGTTGGAACATACTGCAACTGTACTAATCCATCTTCTACAAGCTTGCGGATGAAATGAAAAAGAAAGCTCAACATTTTTGGTCCACTCATGGAAGACTAGATTTTGAGCAAGTTTCAACACCCCTTGATTATCAAAGAAGAAGGGAGAAGGACCATCTTGAGACATTTGCATGTCAAAAAGCATCCTTTAAAGCCAAATTGCCTCACAAACTATCTTAACAATTCCCCAATATTCTGCTTCACTCAAGGAAAGAGCTACTGCCTACTACTTCTTGCTAGTCCATGTGACTGCACCTATGCCCAAGCTAAAGACATATCCAGAAAGTAGACTTTTTGTCATTAACAGAAACTTCCCAATTTGACTTTGTAAACCAATAAACCTAGAATCTTTGCTTTTGCTATACAAAATGTCAAAGTCATGAGTGCCCTTCACATAGAAATAGAGTAGGAAGCTAAGAGTAGAAGCCACAGAGGAAGGGATTTGAGGAGTTGGAGTGAATATGGTAGCTGATGCATAAGTTTGATAAAAAAAGATATAGAAGGAGCTGCGTAGAAAGTTTATTTTTAGCAATGCATAGAAGAGAAAGGGTGGGAGGTGTGGCTGCATAATGGGTGGTTGCAGCCAATAAGAGAGGTGAAGGGCTAAAAAATAACAGATTAAATTTATGTAATGGTGCAGAGAATTGGGAGTGTTTTGTTTGTGTGCATATTTGTTTAAATTAATAACAGAGAGTCTCTGTTTTGTGCCAATTTTTTTAAATTTTTGTGTTTTGGGGTTCGCAGGCAGAAGAGGTCAATTTCGTCTACATCACAACTATTTAGATTAACATAATATTTTTAACTGAATTAACATGACAAAAAAAACCAAAAAGCTAAGAAAAAAGACCTTTACTAATAAAACTCATGCTTATTAATTATTAAGATTAGCTCTGCTCCTGAAAATGGCTAATTTCACTAACTTCGTTAAAGGTCGTGCAAGGCATACTGTGAATCTGAAAGGAAAGAAACATAATTTAAACATAGAGGTTGTCTCTTCCCATCAAAATCCTAGAGATTTGGTGGTACAAGGCTCTGGCAAGAAGCCTCTAACCTGGTCCAACAGATTTGACACTCTTACTCTCCTTGTAGGCAATTCATTTGAAGCATCGAGGGCTTCACAAAAACTGTGAATTAATCAAAGAGGGATTGATCATCATCTTATCAATCATAAATCACATAGGCCTCCTCCTATCCATAAGAAAGTAGAGGCGGTCATTCACCCACTTCATGGGAATCCCTTATCGAAAAATATCAGAGCTCAAGGTACTAGAATAAATTTTGATGGTTGGGTTACCATCCGCAATCTTTGTAGGAAGGAATCCCCAATTTCAAGAAACAACCATCAAGTGGCTTCGAGCATGAATAGGGTTCCACTAGGTAACCCTAGACTTGATTCCAGACTCGACGGTTAGGGCATGTGACCAACCCATCAGATCTATGCATGATCTTTAGCCTAGACCAAGGGATGGGAGAGAGGTAAAGCATACAAGACTTTCTCACGGTATGAACGAACATCAGACTACGATGGGTATGCGTAATCCTAGTTTCTATGGAAAACCCATTAATATACAAAAACCCTCAGATTATCTGAACGAGGGATTCTTACAAATTTCTGCTCAAAATTACAACAGAATCGCAAATATTCCAGTTAGGGATTTTAGGATTGAGGAATTCCCTAACTGAGAGGTGGACTCCGATATCATGATCATAAGTAACAAGTGCTCCAATGACCATTGGGATTACTGCCATAATCATGGGGTTTTTTCCATTTGGGAAGGTCACAGTATCTCTAACTCTAAATTTTCTAACTTGCTCCTTAAATATTTTAAGGATCAGACAAGTATCACTGCTCTAAATGACATTTTTTTTCTTTATTGACTGCAAAGAAATTTCTTTAAAAGATAGGCTTTTGAATGGACCAACACTATTTTGTAAAGGATTTTTTGTTAAGTTTTTTAAATGGTCGCCTAACTTTGCCCTCCAAGGTCAAATTTTCTATTGTATTCAGATGGATTAGTATACCTTTCTTTCTAGTAGAACTTTTACATAAAAACATCCTTGCTAAGATAGGTGATTTTTTGGGTGAATTCAAAGGGTTAGAAGAAAATTTTATGAATTCAAACAATGTCAAAATTCTTGTTGATTATTGCACTTACAAAGAACTTAAACCAATCAAGATAATCTCTAATAACTCAATCTACACTCTTAGAGAAATTTTTTTATCAAGAAAGATAATCAACAAAATCATTTTTAGAAACCCTAGAGCTTCAAAAGATTTTTATGACACAAACGGTAGCCCAGAAATATCTAAGATCAAAGTAAATACAAATCTTATCATCAAGTTAAATTCTAATTCAGGAGGATTCACTATTCACAATTTAGATGAAAATAATAGCAAGAAAGCTCCTCATCCTGAAACATTAATACAAGGAGAAATAGTGGAGTCTAAGGAGGAAGCTCTTAACTTGGACTGTAACAAAGAAGATCTAGACAACCAGATTAATCCTTACCCAATAATTTATACTGAACCCACCCCTCGCTCCAACCCCCTAATTAATCTCGACTTCTCTAAACTAGAGCATATGATAGCCAAACCAGATATATCTGCAAATGAATTGGTCACTTAATCTTTGATAGATAGCAAAAGAGACAGTCAAATTCTTTCAAAACAACCTCGATAATTAGGATTCCTCCAACTTTATTGCACAGAAAGAACTTCTCAAAAATATCCCAAAACTTGTCACACCAAAAAATAATAAATGGCTAAATAAGAATTTCACTAAAGATGAAGTCAAGACAACACTCTTCCAAATGCAACCAGATAAAGCTCCAAGTCCAAATGGTTTCCAAGCAAGCTTCTTCAAGAAATGCTTGCATTTTATGGGGGATGAACTATGGGAAGCCATAGAAAACACCAGAAAATCAGGAACCCTCCTCAAAGAAATCAATAACACATTCATAGCTCTTATTCCAAAGAAACTAGAAGCTAAACAATTTGGAGACTTTAGACCCATTTCTCTCTGTAACACCATTTATAAGATTTTAACTAAGGCTATAGAAAACAAACTCAAAACTTTACTACCCCTCATTATCTCCAAAGAGTAGACAGGGTTTGTCCCTGGTAGATCCATATTTGATGGAATCATTATCATTCAGGAAATAATACACCACGCAATAAAAAATAAGGATCCCTGTATGATAATCAAACTTGACATCCAAATAACCTATGACAAAGTAGATTGGAGGTTTTTATGCAAATTCCTTGAGGCATTTGGCTTCTCTAAGCAATGGAAAAAATTGACCTTCAATTGTATTTCTACACCTAAAATATCTATTCTCCTAAATGGAACTCCTGAAGGGTTTTTTGACATCTCAAGGGGAATTAGGTGGTGATCCTATTTATCCCTTTCTCTTTGTCATCATGGTAGAAGCTTATGGTAGGATGGTCTCATTTAATCACCATTTTGGAAACATTCAAGGAGTTAAAATAACTGAGGGTGTGGACAATATTACACATTAGCAATTTGCCAATAACACCATCCTCCTAGCCAAAAGCTCCAAATTTGAAGCATTAAAACATAAAGAAATACTCAACTTATACTTGAAAGCATCTGGTCAACAGGTCAATGCCGAGTAATCTGAAATTTATTTCATAAAAATAGATAAAAAGGTGGAAGATGATATCTGTCAGATCTTAGGCTACAAAAAGGGTAATTTTCCATGCAAATATTTGGGGATGCCCATTGATAAGAGCCAAAGACTTGACAAAACTTGGGAACCCTTAGCTCAGAAACTTGATAAAAAAATGGATAGTTGGAAAGGGAAATGGCTTTCCAATGCAAGACGCCTCACTATGATTAAATCAGTTCTATCAACCATCCCCACCTATCAAATTTCATGCATGCCTCTATCACTATCTGCTAAAAATAGGATAGACAAGAAGTTAAAAACTTTTTATGGCAAGGAATTTCTGACAACAAAAAGATGGTGTTAATTAGCTGGGACAAGATAACCAAGCCTCAAAATGTTAGAGGCCTTGGTATCAAGAAGACAAAATGTCTGAACTTAGCCCTAGGAGGCAAGCTTGCTTGGAGAATTTACCAAGAACCCAACAACAAGTGGGCTAAAGTCCTATTGCACAAATATCTCAACCCTAATGACAAATCTAACATCTTTCGAATGAATAATCCTCCTAAAGGATCAACGGATTGGAATTTTATATCATAAAGTAGAGAAATAATTAGAGACAAGATAACTTGGGATGTAGGTTTAGGAAAACCCATTCTCTTCTGGGAAGACTCATGGGGGGATACCCCCCTTTGGATACTCTGGTTTCTCCAAATATCAAGACCACTCTTTCCAATATATGGGGATACACTCTTGACAAATATATCTATTATGCTAAAGGGGACCCATTCTTTGATTGGGGATGGAGATCCTTAGCTGATTCTACTCTCTCCCCATTTGAGAAAGTGGAATTATCCCAAACTCTTACTACCCGCTAGATTGCTCCAAAATTAAGATATGACAAACTAGTTTGGTTAGGATCCAAATATGGAAACTACAACGTCAAGGATGGTTACAATGCTCTAGTAAACTCTCAATAATGGAAAAATCAGATCTACCCCTAAACCTCTGCTAGGATAAGCAATGCCTTCCCAAAGCCGAAATGTTCCTTTGGGTAGCCTTACAAAAAAGGATTATAACTACATAATGGTTCATGAAACTTGGTTGTGAAGGTCCCTCCAGATGTGTTTTATGCAAAAAAGATGAAGAGTCTGTGGACCACATCCTACTAAATTACCCCTATGCCTAAGAATGTCGGCAGTGGTTGTCATCAAAACTATATTTCAAATCATCCATTAGCAACGATTTATTGATACACTTTCAGGCTTGGTCATTATCCAAAAAAAGAAACATCTACAATTCACTATGGATAATTAAACCATCGATCCTAACATGAGAGTTATGGAAGGAATGAAATCAAAGAATCTTCCAAGAGACTAAATTGAATCATAATGCCCTTTTTAAAAAAATTGAAGCTAGCATTGTAGAAAATCTAAACAACAAAATCAGGAAGCACAGTCACTATGTAGGTGCATTCACCCCATGGGACAACTAGATGAAACAAGAATCATTTGGACTCATCTCTCCCCAAATATGGCAAGGGAAAGAATGAAAGAAAACTAGTGAGGGAAAACTGTATCTGGTCCCCACCTCCAACAGACTGGTACAAACTTAATTTCGATGGGGCCTCTCGAGGTAACCCGGGCACGACAAGCATTGACTGCATCATACATGACTGACAAGGGAACATTGTTGAAAAATTAGCAAAACCTATAGGGATCAAATCAAATAACATGGTGTAAATTGAAGCTGCCACAGAAGGTCTCATTCTTCGCAAATATTTAAACCTAAAGAACCTAGAAGTAGAGGGTGACTCCTAGATCATCATTAATGCATTTAGGATGAGCTCCACACTTAATTGGAAACTAAATTCAATTCTTGAAAGAGACATGGGTCTCCTTCCATTCTTCAATTCTATTAGCTTCAAACACATCTATCGGGAAGGCAACAAAGATGTCGAATAACTAGCCAATCAAGGTTTGGATGGGAATATTATATCATTCAAACCTGATGTTTAAATGTATCCACAATCACCACAACTCTCAATTTTACACTGTCACTCAAATCATCTTCGACCAACTTTTCAGACCAACTTTGTTTTGCCTTTCCCCTATCCCTGTGCTAGTTATACTCTCATATATGGCTTCACAACCTATTAAGTATTATATCTCCACTCAGGTACCTATAGTTTTATGAGTGCTTTAAATAATTGAAACTTATGAAGATGTATGTTGCAGTATCAATAGAAAAGGGATACCTTCCTCTCTTCATCCTCTAGACCTCTTTTATTCCTTCCTCTAGACTAGGCTATTTATGCTCTCACATACATTGTCACATTCTACCAAGATATTACCCATACACCCAGATACCGTGGACAAAATATGGATGTATAGTAATATTAGGTTAGTTAGTGACAATGTAAATGGCGACATAACTAGTCCCTCTCTCACATTTTTTCTGATTGATCATTGTCCTATTTTTATACTCTGTTTTATACCCTATAGGATTTTTTTCTCTGTTATAAATATTATAAAGACATTTTCATCTCTTCACCAGGTCAAAATAGGTTTCCTTTATCCTTTTATCTGTATGCTCGGTTTCCTTTCAACAAATAGTAATCTCATATTATCACCACATGGATCTAAAAGATTTGATCTATTTATTCAAATTCACATACATTAAAATGATTTTCCAAATTTAATCTATCCATAATTAGACACACATGCTTCAAAACAATTGTCCATAAATTTTATATCCACATTCATATTCATATGTCTAAGTTTAATTGCCATCATTTTAAGCACAAATTGTATACAAAATTTATGTAACATGCTATGTTTTTAACCAACATTGTTAGATTTAGTCTGTCTGATTCAACCATATTAATCAACTACCTTTTCAAACGTTGTATCCTTATCCTAGATTTCTTTAAAGGCAATCCATTTTTAGTGTTTCCTATTCAGACTTTAATGTTTCCTTTACATACTTTAGTTTCACAACATTTTATGAGATTTATATCCATCATAATCCCCAACTTCTATTTCTTTGCTTAACAAAATTGTATTCAAACATTCTTTGGCACAATTTCCTGTGAGCTCTTTATATGCAACATTGAAGAGTCTTATATTGATACTTAGATAGGATGATCTAGATGGACACATTTAAAACACATATTCAAGCAGGTTATAATCATTGGGAAGAATTGCGATCTGACCTGTAAGACTTAAAAAAGCTCACAATCGAATCTCCTAAGGCTTAGAGCATTGGTTTTGTTTTTAAGGAATAATCAGAGCCCACCTACAATGGTGGATCTTCTATTCTTTATGAACTAATGAATTTATGTATATTGCTGGACCTTATTTAATCACATTTACTTGGATCCTATATGATAATAGCATTTGATTATTTGCAATAACTTTATTTCTACTAACAATGACCTTGGCTGTGAGGTTGAGATAATGTTTGTAGTATGATGATGAACGATCCATTTCTAAGGTGTTGCTCTTAGCCAGATAAATGAGACATGCAGGTCTTCAGGATCCCAACTCAAGACAACAAAGACATAATAAACCCCAAATCAATGAATCCTCTTTAGCAGAATGAATAGAAAAATTGTAAAAGTGTTAAGCAATCCTATTAAAGGATCAAACTTTGTAATTTATTTCCCAGCAAATGGGAAGGATGTATGTAATTCAATTGTAAATGAGGGCATGTCCTCATCAATATCTCTCATCCTAATTCCATTGCAATCTTTGTATTTTAAAATTTTTCTAGACTTTTATCCCGGGCAAGACTGGAGGTTTTCTTTATTCCGCTCTTTCCTACCAGTACCTGCACTGAACAGAGTTGTAAACTAAATTTTTTACTATTAATAAAATATTCTAATGACTTCGACCTTTTACCGATAAAAAAAAATAAAAGCAACAAAACTAACTTAAAAAAAATCAAACAACCTTGCATTTTTTAAAATATGCCTTTATATGGTCCATTTAATTGCTCACCAATTTGTAATGATCCCTTATTGGTCCCTTCTAAGATTTAGTCTATCTTCACAATCTATCGAATTCACTTTGGAATTCGGGTCGAAGGGTCTATGGGACTATGTAATGCTGTGATCTTAGAGAATGAAATCTTTGAGATTTGCATGTATTGGGAGTGCAAAGATAGAATCTTCTTGTTAATGTAATATTGAATATATTTTCATACACTTATTATGGCAGATATAAGTTGTTCTTGCTCTTTCTTACGTCCATATGATTGTTTTAGAAGATTAATGACTGCTATGTTTCTAATTCGTAAAATCAATCCAACAGACTTAAATTCCTTTATAATAATAATGTATAGGTTTTGGAATTATATTCCCAAATAATAATTATGATATAATTTCTGAGAGGAGAATGAGAAGTATTTGGCATTGATCCCAAACCCTCCTTTGATACTAGAGTTGATAAATTTATAGGATTATAGGTATCGTAATTAATCTATAGTTATATATTTACAATCGAACTATGCCACCCGGTCTTTTTTCTTAATCTTGCAGATCAAAACCTGCAATATATGAGACAGAATGTTCTGAATGAATCTGAAATATGTTTTTGAAAATAGATAAGAAACTTCCTTGATGATTTATTGAATGAGTTCAACTTCATCTTATACCTTGCATGATGGGAATGGTTTCTTTCCAAGAGGCACGTCTTATCTAATAACGTCTCCTCATGTTGATTTAATATACAAATCACACCTCATCAAGTTTAAGGGATAACAAACAGGTTTATTAACAAATCGTTTCTCTTAATGAAGCCACGGTTATTCACAAGAGATCCCTATTTGATGGAAAGTGTGGAGGCTACCACCAGTCTCAAAGTCAGAGTTAGAAGAGTCCACCGTGGATGCCAGCGTGGACCAGGCCCTTTTCCTGTGCGTCGACGGTATACTCTGCCCTGGAGAAGTCATAATATTTTTGCTGCTAACAGTCGCTGATCCTGCTGACTAATTCTACTTACGAGGTTCCTCCTTGGTTGACGAATCTCCCATTATAGTCGACTATGTGAATAGATTAATATTTATGCCATTTATTGCTCTTTGAATAGTCATTATAATAGATTATATTAGTTATATTTATTTATTATTTACTTAACTTATATTTTCATCAATATATTTATATATTGTTAATAACATATATATATATATATATATATATATATATATATATATATATATATAATTATAATATTAGGGATAGATTTATTATTATTAGTTTATTTATTAACATTGGAGATACTATTATTTACATTGTAATCTTGTTTAGTTAATTTATTTTTTTATTTGATATTTGATATTATAATTGTATAATCCTTATTAATTAATGATTATTTATTATTAATTCTGATTTCAGATTAGGGATATCACACAATTTCACTGAACTGAGCACATAATGGTTGAATAGCAAGCATCTCAAAATGATTTGGTATTTAAACTAAATCACCTTACCAACTATCACAAAGTTGTATATACATCCTGAATTTTTGTTTAAATAAGTCTAAAATCCATGCTGAAAATTCCTGAATGTCACAAGAAGCAACATGGCCATCTCATGTCATGTCCCTGACATCAAATACCCAAATGCCAGGAATGAAAGATATCCCCACAGAAAATCCTCAACCAAACCCTCCATCTTCTCCTCATGAACAAATGGATGTTGAAAATAACAAAGAAAATGAACCCCAACTGCCTCCACCAATTGAGAAACCTCCTCCTGGAACACATAAAAATTTGATAAACCAAATAGAAAGAGGGAAAATAGAAATATAATCTTTAATTAGGAGGTTAAAATATTCTACTGGTACAAGTATTAGAAGGGCAACACTTTCAAAATCATTAGAATTAATCTTGACCCACATAGGTTCAGTTAGTGGGCAACTAAATTTATGGCACAAAAAAAGAGAAGAACAAAAAAAATATTATGCAAACAAATTATCATATGAGGGCATAAAAAAGAAAGAAATCACAAAAGACGACATTTGCAAACTCTTTAAAAAGTTAAGGGAAACTGAAACTCTTAAAACTACAACAAGGAGGTTCCCAATTCATTGGTGCTTAAATGAAGATATAAAAACAAACTTTTGGGACAGATGGTGGGTGGTATTTGATTCCCCTCCCTGTAACAATCATGAGGTTCCTATCTATTTCCTGAGGAAACTCTATTGTGAGTTTGTCCCGAAGGAGGTGCCAAATTATTTTGACTTTCTAGAGTCTTAGGGTAGAGGTGGAGGGTCATCATTCGATAGACCTGTGGCATGTCGTGACCCTAATGCACCTAGGTTTCCCAGTGGCAAGCCACAGGTGGATCATGTTAGTATTCCTTCCAATGTGAAGGAACATGTGGAGGTGGACACACTAGGCACGATTAGTGCTCTGACACAAACTCTCATTCAGTGTGCCACTCCTCTAGTCGAGGGTGACCATGGTCGGTCTCTGAGGGGTCATTTTTTTCGTTCTTGTGGATCCCTGTGCACATTT
>MU228104.1:11216749-11249239 GCA_018584345.1 Thuja plicata
TTGTCACATTTTAAAATTTTGAGTGTAACTATCCTCAATTTCTCGTTGAAGTTCAGAGTTTGCTGATTTCAGAAAAAAGTGGCATCTTATACCCCCTTTTTGGTCCCCCATCTTTGTGCACTTACCCCTAAAATGGGGGACATTACATCTCAACACCTTAGAGGTCACCAATGTAAAAAAAACCAAATCTCCTGCAAGCATGCAATTAGAATTATCCTAATTTTGGTAAGTGGTGGAAGCAACAAGAGCTTTAAAATAATAAGTAACACTTACAACCACTTCAAAACAAGATTAACAACTTCATTCCTTTTCTAAATTTCAATAGTAATCTATTGTGGTTCCAAATTTTTCCTTCTAAAAAATGAACATTATTAAAGAACACATTACTTTTCTTATGCATGCCTGTAGTTACTAACTTTCAAGAATAAGATGAACCTCTAACTTGAGTTGCAAATCTATCAAGCATGAGACATGAAAAAATATGAATTAAAGTAATTAAATTCTAGGAAAACATTCTATCCAACCTACATGTAAAAATATGTTCAAAAAAGTGAATTAAGTCTAAGGTCCCATGAAGATTACATGTAGCAATTTTATGTACAAATCAATAAATACTCTTATATTTTGCAAACAAAGAAACTATGGGTCCTTCTTTACTAAATCATAAATGTCATTAAAATTAGTTTCATTTAAATAGTTAATATTTATCGTTGTAAATAAGGCAACTTTATTTTCCACTTATTAAGTGGGTAGTTTGTCATATAGAGCATTAATCTAGTTTTGTAATTGGAAAGGTACTATGTTGTTCAAATCTTCGCACTGTTTACAAGTAGCTTATAACCTCAACAAGCTACTTATTTAATATTATTTATGCAATACTGGGGTGTGGGCATATGTGTAATTTGAGCATTTTTCATGTAATCTCAATTTTAAATTATGTATTATTTGGAAGAAAGTTCGATCACAAAAGGGTTTTGTATAGAGTAACCATTGGAGGTTTTAAGCCTTGCATTGAAGCAACTACTACTACTACATGATTGATGACCATGGACATTGCAAATTAATATGAAATTTGTAATAAGAGAGAAGAGATTCAACAAAGCTATAATGTTTGACATAGCTTGGATTGGATGGTTATGATATTACATTATATATGCAAGCAAAATTGGTAAACTCATTGTATTGTAAAAATAACACCTATTCGATCACTACATTATGGTTTATCATTATTTTTAAAAATTAAATCTAGGAGCCAACTTGCAACCAATTCCCTCTAGCTTTATGCTGTGATGGTTGCCAAAGGTTAGCCAATAGAACAACCACCCACCAATAGGGCCCAATGATTTTCAATCTATTCTAGTTACCAATGGTATTTCACTCCCATTGAAAACAAATCTTCTATTCATGAATTATATTGCCTTCTTAAGTTCTCCAAGTGCACCGATTTAATGGTTCTCATTACGCTTGGAAAATTTCCACACCTAGAGGATGATTGGGTAAGCAACCAAACTAGAATGGAAGTACTTTCTAAAAGTATGGTTATTTGAAGACAATCCATAACAACCAAAGATAAATAAGAGCGGGTAAGCTAATTTACCTAGTGCTTATAGAGTTATCCCAAAGTGTTTTCCTAAAATGTAAATAGAGTTTTAAAGTCCTATTTGGAGAGACAAAAGATGGACTAACATGAATCTTTCTTATTTAATACAACTAATGTTTTGTACAACAAGTATGGACACAAGTTTCATATTTTCTAATAACTGAATAATAAGACGAGCCCTAATACCTAATAATTAATGGTAGAAAACGTGCCAAATTATAGAAGAATAGAAATAAAAAAATCTTTAAGCAGAAGATATTGAGTTGATTATTTTTCTATTAGAGAATACCAGTCAAGAAAGGACTAAAGAAGCTAAGGCTCACAAACATTACCTATGTTAAATAACATAATAAAAAAAAACAATATTGTATAACTTTCTATGGTGAAAAGAAACTAAAACCTTTTAAGGGTGTTGTTGTGACATTTTCACACCATCACCCCATTGAAAATGTGTACCTCCTCTTTTTTCTTGGAAGTAGAGTAGTTGTCTTAGTTTGGTTTAGTTCAGTAGCAATTTTGAAATCTTCAAGTCAATGGACTTAGTCCTAAACAACTCTAGATGCAAGCCAAATGAAGAGAATGGAGGTCTGATTTGAAACAAGTCCGATATGGATAGAGAGAGATTGATTTGAGAACAATAAACTTGACACAAAAGTGGAGATGAGAAAGCAAAGAGATATGAAACTAAATGAAAAAACATGAAAACAAGTATATTGGCGAAATGAATCCAAGAGTTGGAGTTCCAAGCAAAGGTCAAATTCCAACCTTGACTTGGAACAATTTCCATGCCTAGGTTGGAATCCAAACTTAGGTTGGTAATTTGTTCCTAACACCATGAAATCTCCACCCAAAATGCAAAACAAGAACTCCAAGGTGAGGGCGAAGACAATCAGTTAGTAGGTAAGTAATGACAAATTCTAAGTTAAAAATGAAAGGTAATTAGCCAAGCAAGAAGTTCAAACTCAATCCAATAATCACTTGATGAAATGGTGAAAACATAAGGAAGTAAATCAGATGCAAAATGAACAAGATCTAAGCATTGGAGCATGAAAATGTGAAAACTTAATATTCAGATCTGAGACAAACATCACTGAAATTAGGAAACAAGATGATAAAGGGAAGCCATAAATGGGCAAAGGAGAATAAGTTTAAGTTTCAAAGTTAAAAAAGAATGCAACACTTAACCTTTTTCCAACCTTGGAAAATTACAAGAGGTGGTCATAATCCAACCACCCTTTTGAACAAGAATTCCATCACTTGACTAAATTCTGCGTAAGTCTATAAGATGTCCAAGCATGTTTGATCTTCCATATGGCATGAAAATCAACTCAAGAAACTAAAACCAAACCTGTGGGAAGGTGAATCAACTAAATTTTTGGAGATGATGACCAGATTTCAAATTAGGGAGAATCTAAAATTGGACCTTTGCAATCAATTAAGATCAGATCAAGATTATAATCCAAGGTAGAAGGCATTGTTGAAGAGAAAGATAAAAAGAGAAAATCCAAGCTTGAAAATAAAAGAACAAGGAGTAGAAGTTGCTTTGGAAACATAAGGGCATAAAGAAAAATTCCAACACCAAGTCAGAATTTGAATAAGTGTTGGAACTAAATTCCAACACTAGGTCAGAATATAATCAAGTGTTGGAACTAGATTTCCAACCAACAAAAAAATTACGCCCATGAACTTGTTACCCTCAAATTTCCTTAAAGCCTTGATTAGGTCGGCCTTGAGGGCTCAATGAACCATAGTTCAAAATATCATTATTGGCAAATCATCGCCAAGGGAAAATAAAAATATCGGGAAATATCGGAGATAAGTCAGAAACTTATTTGGAAAATATTAGAGATTTTTTGCTTGAAAAATCTTATCGAATCCACTTCAAATCCACAAGAAATCACGCTAGAACACTACAAAATGACCTCTTTTCTCCTCCAAACCATTTCTCTCCTCTCCAAACCTGTTTTTGCAATTTAAAAAATATTTTTTCCCTTTTTTGGGCCGTCACTGTCTATATGCATGTGTGGCTGATAAGTTTCTGACTTATCGCAATATTTTAGCAACTTATCTGTGATATTTTCCTGCGCGAAAGTTACATAACTTCTCATGCCAAAAAACTTCTCATGATAAGTGAACTTATTGAAAAGGTATCTGCGATATTTCAACCTATGAAATGAACATGTCTCTTTGAAAGAGAAGCTTATAAAGAGAGGTTGATCGCTCCAACTCCAACCATCATTCAATATAAACAATAAATTTTAAGAAGTGCAGATCATAATCAACTTGTATCTTTGTCAACCTTTAGAGTGGATCAAGATAACCGTAGGTGGTGAAATCTCCAAAGTGAAGTGCAACTTCAAGGTGGATTTGGGCTAGATTCTAGCAAATGAAGTCAAAGATATAGAATTCAGATGAAAATTTGGAGCCCACTTCCAAATTTGTATTTCTAAATTTGAATTGAATTAAAATATTGTTCTTTGAAGGGTTAATTATCTTAGAAATTATTCTTTATGTTCTTTGAAGCATAATTTGCATTGTATTATTCATGGTTTTGATTCAAATCATTTGTCTTACTTTTCAGGTTTGAGCCCAAGAGATGAGGCACAAAGGTTATTGTCAAGAAGGGGATGACAAGAAAGGTGGCATGAAGTTGAGAAATTCTTGTGCAAAGGTGATGTTTGAGGCCGATCATTTCATGGAAGAAACTTCTAAGTTAATATGGAAGCATCATCAACTCATAAGCCATTCATCAAGTCATCAAGAGGGACCAAGCATAAACAGGGACAAGATTCATGCCTCAAGATGGAATCCAAGGAATAAATTGTACAAAGGGAATGGACAAGCCTACAAGATAGAATAAATCATCACAAACTTAAATTTCCTTTGCAAATCCAAGTTCAAATTTGAAGGATCCAACTTTATGAAGCACATCCTCACTTTTACAAGATCAAGTCAAGAATCATAACTAGTACAAGCAATTGCAATGAGAAGATTTCCAAGAAGATGAAAAAAAATTCACAAAGATGACGCAATTTGGAATATGGGCCATCACAATCAATCAGTTGTTTGAAAATGTTGAGTATCAATAGATATTGCTAAATATGCAAAAACTTTTTTATGTTGATGGAGAAATGGAATTGATAAAGTTTACAAGATAAGCATGCTCAGGTGGTGCCCACTCATCTACAACCAATCACAAGATTTCAATTTTACATGTTCAAGTTCATCCAATCAAGTTATTCCACATTGGCATGTGGATTCCACTTAATATCTCTACCTAACCTATTTTTTGATTGGTTCTCAAAGCAATGTAATTTTCTCATTGGCCCACAAAATGGTGCTTCATTGTAATTAGATAAGCATTTAATACTTGTAGTTGGTAGTTACATTAGGATTGGGTTGGTGTAATCTTGGCCATTGATCTCGAATCAATCTAGTCCATTCATTGTACTTGTAGCAACTATAAATGGCAAAGCCTTCTCATGTGTAGAGGGAGATTTAGTTAGAGTAGAGTAGGAGAGAATTGGAGAGATTATTGCTATAACACTGCCAAAATCATTCCTAATCCATTGTTGTTATCATGGCGAATGCTTGTGAAGTTTTGGAGTGTTGCATAGTTTCTACATTTAGATATCTTATAGATTGTGAAAATATATGTAGGATTTGACACATGCAAATCCACAGAACCTGAATACACCTGCATGCAAATAACCTGATACAAAGAAGAAGCACAAGAATGAAAAGGCAGAACTCAGAGATGCTCAAAAGAAGAGTCACAATATTATTCTCTAAGTTATGAAAAAGAATATTACAAAGTTTAGCCTATAAAGGTGAACAAACCCTAAAACAGAAAGACTAGGTTGCGTAATATAATTAATATAAAGTATTAATTATATGCACCTAAGAGATAGCTTAAGTAAAAAAGAGTAAGTAAACTAACTGATTACTCTAACACCCCCCCTTAAGCGAAGCTCAGGAGGTAAGCTAACCTAGCACAACTATGAAAGCAGGGAAAGAGGGTCCCGACAACAAGGCCTGATCAGGTACCCAACAACAAAGAAATCTCTATGAACCGAAGATGAAGGAGAAAACCCAGTGGGAAAAACCCCTCTCCAAAAAGAGATACAAAAGAAAGCAAAAGACAAAGAATGACTTCAAGAGACTCTCTCAAAGCCATGAGTACAATGCATGCTGTCAACCCCCCCCGTGAGAGAGGGTCAAGGCTCCAAAGCCCCCCTGGAATGAAAGAACCCTTGGATCAATGAACAAACCACTGTGACTCCAATGCAGAGGAGTGAAAGTCAGTGGACACTGTCAAGGGAACCTCGAAAGCTGAGTTGTCACTGAAAGGCGAAGCTGATGCTCAAAGGAGTAGACATGAGGATCCTGAAAGGGAATCCCCAATGTAAGTGGTATGACAGGTGAGCTGACACTGTTATCAAAGAGGAGATGAATGTCCTCTGTAGAGTCCTCAACAACTGCACCTGGTGGCTCAATGAATGGAGCTGGAGGGTCAAGCAATGCTGAAGAAGAATCCTACTGAAGAGAAAAGTATGCCTCAGGATGTGGTGTGGCAGTCACAACACTGGTCTCAGGAACAACACAAAGGTTCAAGCGACCCGACTTCACCTCATGATGCTCTCTCAAAAGAGGAGAGCTGTGCTCCGACAATGGAGATGGTGGACCAAAGTGAGAGAAGGTGTAGAGATGGGTGGAATGATCAAATATCCTTGTAGCAATAATGCCTCCTATCACACTATCCCTGATGAAGGCTGAATCGGCCGTGAACTCAACTGTCTTCCCTGACCCACTGCGTGTAATCTGATAAATCAAGAGAAGGTTTGCAGAGAGAGATGGAACATATAATACATCATTGAATGTACCATCTTGAATGCTGACTGAACCTGTCCCACAGACTGTTTGTACAGTGTTATTCCCCATGAGAATATGAGGAATAGGAGAAGCCTCAAAAGAAGAGAACAAATCCTGAGAAGATGCCATATGGTGAGAAGCACCTGAATCTAGTATCCTAGGGACCTGTGAAGGGGATGCAATGGAAGCCCGTAATGCATGACCCTATCCAAAATCCTATCCCGATGTCGAAGAAGAGGTAGATGACTGAAAAGCAGACCCCTGTGAGGTGGAAGAGGATGGAGAGGAAAGAGTGCTCTTCTGAAGGAGAGCTTGCAAGTCTGCAATCTGTTTCTCATAGCCATCAAATCTCTTCTGAAAACACTGGGACTCATCATGGGGCCCCTTCTAACAATACGAACAAGTGGGGTTCTGAGACTTCTATTTCTCCTTCTTAGAAGAAGATGGTGGGCTAGTAGAGTGCGGAGAACAGGAATCAGATATCTACTTCAGCTTCGAATTCTGTGTATCCTGAGATGACTTGGCAAGCAATGCCTGTGACTGTGAACCTATAAGATAATCCATCTGACTGAGCTTGGACTGCTCACGAGTTAACCTATCATAGAAGATCTCAAAAGAGGGCATAACATGTCGAGCACCCAGTGCATCCATAGTGGAGTAGAAGGTAGAAGTGAAAATCTGATAAGGACCACGAAGCTTGGAGAGTATCAGGAAGATACACTCATCATCTAACTTCATCTTTTTAGCAACCTGTAAAATAGATTGAAGAGACTTGAACTTCATCAGGAAGTCCTCAATGCTGGTGAATGAGTCAGGTGCCAAGGAGGTGAACTCTACATCTATCTAGAGAATCCTGAACTGATCCATGGTGCCAAACAAGGTGGAGAACTTGTCCCACATATCCCTGGGTGTAGTTAGGCCATCCAGGTGGAAAAACAACCCATCTGAAATGTTCATGGCAATGAGGCCCATTGCCTCATCCATCCTATTTCTGTGCATAAGCGCCTCATAAGGCCTTTGAAGAACTGGTTGAGCCGCAACCATGCAGGACCATAAACCTCATGACATGAGGAGTCTGGTCATGTGTGGCTTCCATGTGTGGTAGTTATGAGGTGTTAGTCGGGCCACAAAGGGGTCCGACATTGAAAGAAGAATAAGACAGAAGTAGAAGGGTCTTCCTGAAGGAAATTACAGAAAGTAAAATGTACCCCCCCACAATGTATAATACTATCCCCTGTACACCACAAGATGAAGCAAAAAACACAAAGAGCCAGAGAAAAACCTGAGATTCTGAGTGCAGAGAAGGAGGAAAATAAAGTCTCAACTTTGACACTAAAAATGAGAACTCAAATGGCTAAATTAGCAAACCAAACTAGCATCATTGTGTTCATCTTGGAAAGACCTTTCCGACGATATAAGATACTTGCATTTTTGAGTCTGTTTGCTCAAGTTACAAGCAAAAAACCAAAAAGACCCTCAAAGTGCATGCTTGCTGGAAAAACACAGGCCCTGCCTTAAAATTGATGGCCGTTTGGCAGTCGGTTGATGTTCTGGTGACATCACTGCCGAAGCTAGGCGGAGATCGGGCAGAGGCTAGGCGGCGGTCAAGCGGAGGCTGGGCGCTGGTGGTGACCGAGCGGAGGGAGGGCGGTGACCGAGCAGAGGGAGGGCGGCGGCTGGGCGCCGGTGCAATAGCTGGCGGCGGTGGCCCTCTAGTGGCGCACGGGTGGCATGGTGAGTTTTAAAACTACAGGCGTAATTTTAAACGCTAAAAATCATTTAAAAAATGATTTTTTTTAAAAAATTTTTTGTTTTACATGTCCGTACGGCCCTAGTAGGCCAAAATTTTTTCTCTAAGGGCACAACAACCAAAATGGTCAAACTTTATATGTATTTCAACTCTCCTAGGCCTTCTAAACGTAATGGCAGAGTCTGTTTTAGCTCAAATGGCTACAAAAAATAGTGCCTCCTTAGAAATCACAAAAAAACCCCAGAGAGACTATGACTGATGTCTTCGAATCGCGGCTTCAAAAAACCTTCAAACCAAGCAGCGGCAGGGTGGCTCTGATACCATGTAGGATTTGACACATGCAAATCCATAGAACCCGAATACACCTGCATGCAAATAACCTGATACAAAGAAGAAGCACAAGAATGAAAAATCAGAACTCAGAGATGCTCAAAAGAAGAGTCACAATATTATTCTCTAAGTTATGAAAAAGAACATTACAAAGTTCAGCCTATAAAGGTGAACAAACCCTAAAACAAAAAGACTAGGTTGCGCAATATAATTAATATAAAGTATTAATTATATGCACCTAAGAGACAGCTTAAGTGAAAAAAGAGTAAGTAAACTAACTGATTACTCTAACAATATACTCATTCTTATTAAGAGAATCCTTTTAGAATGAAATAAATAAAAATGTTCAGGCATCATATATATTTCAAAAAGAAAAATAAAAATGAACTAAATGATGCCAAGTGACTTACCTTAAGAATCTGTGCAAATTGTGTCGTGCTGTCAACGATGCCGATGAGAAAATACAGGCAGAGTTTTCAGCAAAATATTACAAAACCCTAACAAAGCTAGATTTTCTTTTAATACCATTAGGTGGTGATGGTTGTTATCCCACTCCACTTTATGTGTGAGATCCACCTTTAGTGCTCTTATCACATTATCATCCTCACATTGTACAATGGAGGATGATCCACCTTTGGTGGACATGTGATTCCACTTAGTGTGGTTGATAGGTTATCTCTTTCTCATCTCCTAGTTATCATGCATTGCCTATATATTCAAGCACATCTACATTGTATTAAATTGATTGTTGATATATTATTGATCACGATTGAATCCAATCAGTTAATTGTGCATGTTATATATATCTCTCTCTCTTGTGATATTCATTGGGCTTCTAGATCTTAGAATATTCTTTCATTGTCTTAGGAAAATTCTTACATGGTATCAGAGTCATTGGAGAATCCATTGCATAGCCTTGGGAGAGTTTTCACTTCGATTGTTGGAGGGCTTCAATTTAGATCTGAGGAGTAGTATTTTGTGGGAGCATCTAGAGAAAGATATGACCTCACCATTGTGTCTGGGAGGTTGTTCTAACATATTTTGACTATAAATTCTCTTATTTTGGGAGAAATTCAAATTTGAGGCAATTTTATTTTGCAAATCAAGCTATATGACCTGATTTGCTTAGTTGGTATAATTTGTGAGAAAAATTATGCATTTATATAGTTTATTCTCACAGTTATTTTCTCTGATTTTATTTTCTGGAAAAATTTGGTTTTTTGGCTCTATTGCACCCTTGTTATTTATCAAAAATTGTGATAGGAAATAGGTTTTCTTCTCAGAAATGTACATAGTGTGCGACGATAAACATTAATTCCAACCACAATACTGGTCAATGACCCTAGCCCCAAAAATCAAAGATTCACGCTATTTATTTTCTCTGTGGGTATTTGCATATATAAATATTTGAATTTCTCATAGTGGCATGCACGTGGGACAAATAGTCCCTCAACCAAGATAAATTACTAAGCCACACGAATCATTTTGCAAATCCACGATGTTATGCCCTGCATCCCCATCCCTACATTTTGTGTGCAAAATGTTGGGTCCCCCTTTTTGCTTTTGTTTGCTTTTTTTCTTGCGGCTTGGCCTTGTCTTTCTTTCCCTTTTGTTTCCTTTCTCCAGGGTTTTCTTCCCCAGTGTGTTGTTTTGGTTGTTTGGTTTTCACCTCCGGGACTCCGGTCCCTGGGGTTGTCTTCCGGTGGGAACCGGATTACGGACTCCGAGATTCTTCGCTATGATGTTCTTAGGGACATCATCACGAGGAATCCCCGGGCCTGGAGTCCGGAGGTTTTGCTTGTCTGGGGATTGCCGGAAGGAGGAGGATTGCCTTTTTACCGTGGGTATAAATAGGTTTTATCTGTCACTTTCACATTTACTGCAATTAAAACATTCGAGCACTTAGAGCAAATTAGAGCGATTTCAAAGTGATTAGCAGAGCATTTGCAGAGAGTTTATGGTAATCAGCGCTTAACATCTTCTGTCATTCTCAGGCATTTGCAAGTGCTTTGTGGTGGTGTTTTCGACTGATTAACAACTCGAGCTATTGCAGAGCTCCCGCGGTAACCCTTCTTTTTCTTCTACCTTCTGCGTTCTCAGGTTGGTGTTCTCATTTTCCTGCTTCTCTACTTTTCTTCAGTTTTCATTTCTATTTTTGTTTGTCTGGTTTCATTTTGTCTGTCTTTTTCTGGTTCGTTGTGTCTTCTAGTTTTGCTGCCCGTTGGTGGGTCGGCTCTGACGGAGGGTTGTTCGCCCTCTGTGCAGAGGTTGTTTTTCTGTAAATAATTTGCAGATAGTGTAAATTATGTAAATGTGTAGATAGTAGTTTTCATTTCTGCCTTGTCTGGTTTTCCCGCGAGCGTCGCCTCACATTGTATATTCATGTGTATATGTATATAGTTGTAAGATATTCTTTGTATATATCTCCTCGTTTCTTTGTATATATCCCTCAGCTCTGTGTATATCCTTCCGGGTGGCTTGACAAGCTGGTCGAGTCACCTTTGTTTCTAGTTTTCACCTCCAAACTCGTTGCGAGGCAAAAAACCACCTATTTGAAACTTGGCTCTCGGCCGGTTTCAAACAGGCGGTTTTCTCTCTCCTCCATGAAGGCTGTTAGAGCCTTATTTATTTCCCATGCACGCAATTAATCCTAGCCAAGTGGCTTTCCCTTTTCGTGCATTTGGACAGTTGGCTCCGCCGTCACATCCATTTAATGTCAACGCACGTGGCGCCCACGTGGGCTCGACAACTTACTTTTTCATACATCCTTGCTAACGGTCATTTCTTTGGGTCTCAGACCTCTTTCCACCATCCGTCCTGTGTCCCTACCAAGTGTGATAAGATCCCCAGACCCAGATGTGTAATGAAGATTGAGTTTACAATGTGTTTTTGTTTTTCGGTTACTTTTGCATGATACTAACTTTTCAGGAAAGCAAACGTCGCGGTGGTAAGTTCTCCAGACTCTGGGATAATTATTTTTGATAAATATGTTCTGACGGTCATCTTGTCCCGCAGGTTCCCAGACTTAATATTCCAAACATGTCTGAAGCATCCGCATCATCTCCGCCCGGAAGTCCGGAACTACCAACCGCAACAGAGACAAGAGCCACCGCAAAGTCCAAGATGGAGAAGGCCCTGGAAAAATTGCCCCTAGCCATGAAGTTTGTGCAAGATAATGAGATTGTGGGCTCAAAGATTGAGTCCAAGGTAAAAATGATGACCGACACCAATGTCAAGACTTGGGCAGAAATGCAGGCCTTGGTGAAAGTAATGCACATCCAGCGACAGGCTGGAGACCAGTTGGCCATCAACGTCAGAGGTTTTAGAATCCTCCAAGTAGCTTGCTTCCCATGCTCCATGCAATCTCTGGAGCTTATCTTAACACTGGCTGCCAACTACAACTCTTCTGTCCGGGCCGTTATGCTCGCAGCGGCAGAACCCACAGGATACCCCACTCCACTCGTGTCCCTCGACCTAGTCACATTCCAGGCAGGCCTGGGTATCCCATAATTTGATAGGGCCATGGTGGTTACAACGACTGATGCCTTGAAACAATTTACAGAACTGGAGGATGCCGCCCGGGTATACATGAATACCCACTAGCTCAAGGTCCCAAAGAGGGACCCAAAGAGGATGAAGATAGAAATCCCCCACTCTGAATTCAAGGAGAGCATTCAGATGGGGATGATAGCATTAGCCCGAGTCTTCAGGCAACCATCCACCCAAGAGTTTTCCAAATAGATGTACTATTTCCTCCTCGGCATCTCCACCAAGGGAGAATTCTTTGACTGGGTGACAATAATCTCAAACCATGTCGATTCTGAGTTCTGGGAACTGAACCAAAAGAAGAAGTTCTATATGTCTTCTTATGTTTTCTGGGCCCTGGCGCAACAAAGGTCCCATTCCAACGGCCTGCTCACTGACGGAGTACTTGGGATTGGCCCTGGACAAAAGGCACCATGGGACCATTTCCCACAAATTCAATGGGAGGCCAGCTTCCCCAACTTCTACCGAGTAAACGATGCGTTCGTTTACTACCACCTGCTTACACCCACCCGGGATGCCAGATATCGGCTATCTACGGAGGTGATGAAATTGGTCAGTAGTTATGGACACTACTATATTCAGTTCCAACAACACTCATACATTAGGGTCACCGGCTTCTCCGGAAAACCCTACTTGTTGCCCAAGCATTGTGGGGACAAGATCATGCTGCTGGAATATTGTAGACAAATGATGGAGCTGCATGCCTTCTTGGCCCTCAAGAAGGTCCCCAAAATCTCATTCCCAATCTCCTGTGGGAACTACACATGCAGTCTGGTCACCGCAAAGGAGGCAGATAACGAGATTAAAAGTTACAACTTACAAGAATTCTATCTGGCGCGGAAAATTTTTGATCCGCATGGCCGAATTGCAACGACACTGCCCCAGGCTTCGAAACCCCATCGAATACACATGGAGGACTTCTGGGCAGATTGCCAAGATGATGTGGAGGTGTGGAGTAGGCACTATATCAGAATGACAGCCAAAATGATGCAGAAGCTCTGACTCCAGAAATTCCCAGCTGACTTCTCAGACACCACCCCCACTGAAGATCCCCAGTACAAAGAAAAGGGGATCGATAAATGGGCCCTTCCACCAGTCAACTAGGATGCCTGAGAAGAGCCCACAATTGAAGACTTCACTCGTGAGATGGTCGAGCGAAGCCACGCCTACTTCAAGAAGGTGTGCCCCGGACGTACCTGCTGGGCAGCCCAGCCGGCGCCAAAGATAACACCGCCACCGGTACCAAGATTAACCCCGAGGGCTGGTACTTCTTCGCAGGGGGCAGATAAAGGAAAGAAAATAGCTACCACCCCTTCTACGCATGGATTCCCCATTGCCGAACAAATAAAATAGTATGTGGCGGCCTCCCAAAAAATGAGGGAGCAGTTAATCATGAAATTGGCCACCCCACCACTCATGACCGGGCCACTTCGTCCTCCTTCCTCCCTGTCATTAGCAGCCTTAATGGTCAAGGCGACGGGGGTGGATCCGCTAGAAGTAGCAGTAATAAAAGATGCAGGGCTACCTCTGGTCACCCGGAGGAAGAGAAAGCACATCAAACAGCCTAAGGCAGAACCAGCACCGGAGGCATCCCTCCCCCGGGAAGTAGAGATTCTCTTTTCCAGTTCCCCGGAGCCGGAGAAAGAAATAGAGCCTGTAGAGGTCCCAGCCAGTCCCCCTCCAGAAGAAGAGTTTGATGTATTTGTGGCCGATGAATTTGGAAACCTATAAGGGGATGACACACAAGCAGGGACAGAAGTCCCGGGGGATGGACAAGAAGCTGCAGAACAAGAAGAGCAGCAGACAGAAGGAAAGGAGCCAGAACCAGAGATTATCTCTGAGGCTCAAGCAGTGCAAGGTCCGGGAGTGGACCAACAAAAACTGAGCAAACAAATGGCATTGGCTGGGGGACCTGAACCTGGACCTTCGGGAATAACCGTAACCCTAGTCGCTGTGTTCCAAGGGCCACTTCTGGGATCCTCTTTTGGACAGGTGATCACAGCGGCCCAAAATTTAAATCTTGGCCCGACACCTCCCCTACTGCCAAAGGAAGTGCCGACAGAAGAAGAGGCCCAGACAGAAGAAGAAAAACAAGAAAAAGAGCAGCTTGAAGAAGAAATCCCCAAGGAAGCCTACCAGGGTCCAGACCCAGTGCTAGATGTATAGGACCAGGCCGAGGAGATGGAGATTGAAAAGAATGTTGCTGCAAAAGTTGAGGTAGGGAGAGGAACAGATGAAGTTCATGTTGAAGAAGAGCAACAGCCACAGGATACTGGGAGAGAATCAGAGGAAAAAATTCTAGCAGGAAGGCCACCTCTCCCACCTCGGTGGCTGTTAGAAAGCAGAAAAAGAAAGGCTCAATCCGCTCTGGTGATTCCTCTCTCCATTACCGAGATGATGGCTCAAGTTCAAGCCCTGCCAAAGGCGAAGAAATCCCGGACAGTTCACACTCTTTGAACTGGACCGGGCGGAGAAACAGTTGCCGTTGTGGAAACACCTCCCCCAGATGCCAATGAAGCAACCGCGGACCCCGTAAACTAACATGTTGCAGAGGTATCCCTGGGCAAAAGAGGAAAGCAAGGTGAGGTAGATTTGCTAAAAGAGGCAGCAAGGGCAGTGGAGGCCCGATATGAAAAAGAGGCCCAAAAGCTCAAAACTAAAAAGGAAAAGAATGCAAACCTTATAGGGTTGCTTACTGAGCTGGCCCAACCCATTAATGCCGCTCCTCTAGAGACCTCCACAGAAGAAGAATTACCGCAGAGCAACATAGACTCCCTGCGAGTAATGAAAAAGAAGGCCCAAGCAGTAGACGAGTGGTTCGCCCTGCAGATAGGAAACCCCCGGCGTTTCCTGGCATCCACCCTCCTAGATCTATACACGGCCCGACAAGTCATTCATCCGGCAGAAGTGCTTATTGAGCAGTGGGAGGGTGACACCGAAAATTACCAGGCCTGGAAGGTGGAACTCGAAGAGCTCCTCACCTTGGGGGAAGATATAATTTTCAAATCCAGAATTCTGGGTGAGGAATCATTTAATTTTGTAAGAACTTAGCACTCTAGACTTGACCTCACATTGGAGGTAACCAAGCAACTGGTAGAGTCCTTGCAAGAGAAGGTAAACGCTATAAAATATCCCTCTAATTTATACAATTCTTATGTAATAAAGATTTCTGGGGCTGATCCCCTTAGTACAGATACATATACCCCTGAGGATTCAGTTTTGGGGAGTTTTGATGAAATAATGACATCCCGGTATCAATCCTTGGAGGGGATAAATGGGGCCAAGATGGCAAAATTAACCGACATGATACTTAAGGGTCATGATGCAGCAAAGATGGAAGATGAATTTAAGGAAAATATTCTAGACCTGGGGGAACAAGTTGAAGTGGCCAAGCACAGAAGGGCCAGCTTGAAAGACATAGATGAAGATGACATTTTTCGCCTCCTCCAGGCTTTCAGCGATAATAAGCAACCTTGAGCTCTCTCCGGGGGCCGGGGTAAATTCACATTGAACATTCTTTATTCTTTTTGGGGGCGTAAGTTCCCAGATCCCGGAGTCCCAGATCCAAAATTTTGTATTCTTTAAAGTGATCCGTGTCCCGGTCCCCGAGGCTGACCGATCACTTTGCGAGGTGGTTAATAAAGGCTGTCAGAGGGTAGTTCGCCACATCAAGGGGCGTCGGCTTGGAAGTTGGTTCTCTGACAAGGTGGTCTTCTTGAGGCGCCACTCAAAGGTACACCTGGCACATCAGAGACAGGGTGCCACATTTCCCATTTATGAGGTATGTAGCCTCGGTCCCCAGGGGACCTACTTCCTTCTCTCTTCTTTCTGGCTCTCTTCTCGAGACCGATTCTTCCAATGTATATTCTTATCTTATTTTTCTGACATGACAGACGTATTCTGTCTCCAGATCTTTTGTAGGGTGGTGCAGGTAGTACCAGCCCCCGGATATTGTATTTTATTAAAAATTAATGTAAATAGGGTTAGGGTTAGAAAGGAGTTGTATAAATAGCCAAATCAGCCCATTTCCAAGGGTCGGCAAAATTGATGATTTTGTTGTCCATAGCAATAGCAAAGTGATTTCTCTTTTCAAGTTGCAGAGCTCAATGCTCCATTGTTCTATTCTCAGTAGTTAGATGCTCCCCTAGAACCACCATTGTATCACGCACCAGTGCTTGCTGGAAAGAATATTAATAAAGAAGGAATAATTCTCAGCAATGATGTTGTTGGTGCTCCTGCTTCTGAGTTAATGGTATTTCATGTTTTAATATTCTTTATGTCTTCTAATCTGATATGTTAAAGTAGATTAACAACCTCTTTATTCCCGCTACTGATAAAATGCTAGCTGATGGTTATGTGTTTCTTCGGTATTTAGTGTAGTTTATCAGAGTATTATTGATGTTCCAAACATTTCAGCATGACTGTAGTTAGATGAAATGTTTCTTACCCTGCAGGATCTTTTTCATTTTATTTGCTAAGTATAGAATGCTCTGGAAAACCTTATTATATCGAATCTCTAGAGGTTTTGAGTTGAAGAAACCAGCTATCCCCCTCGAAAACAGTCACCTCTCCCCAACCGAGCCCCGCACCATTGTGACCCGACACCCAGGTGCTTTAAGGCCTGGGGAATTTATTCTCCCAGACAACCTTTGCAGGTGGAGTTGGCTAGTATCTCCGGATCCCGGTGACAACTTATGACTGTTGGCGGACCCGGTTAGCAAAACCCCGTCAACAGAAACTGGCTCTAGAAGGAGGGCATGAACTCTTCCCCTTCCGAAGATTTTGATTTTACACCTCCAGAGGGTTCCCCGAGTTGTAGTTTTAGGAGACGAGCCTTTAGTGGGATTGGGTCTTTTTCCCCAGCTAAATTTGAAAGAATCCTTAGGTCTGCCCCGAATCCCAGAAAGTTTGTCAAACTTGAGCTTCCTACTCGAAAGAAGCAAACCTCAAAAATCACACCAGCCACTATTATCTAGGGATCTAGCATACCTCCGAATACCCAAACTCCCCAGATAATCCCAGGAGCCAATGTCCAAACTACCCAACATATAGTTTCTCTAATGGATGCATACTTCGAAAACACCGGGTCCCCAATGGGAACTTTTTCGGGTGCAATGAACGACCTACCCTCCCACCCGGAGAAAATTTGCCCATGATATGAGCACTTAGGCTCACGGAACGTGGAAGAACACTTGAAGGCATACAAAGATGCCATGAAATGACACCAGATCCAACATGAAGACGTTGTGACCCGGATGTTTCCCTTGTCTTTAGGGCAAGGTGAGTTGAATTGGTACCTTAACCTCCCTGCCAACTCCATAAACAGTTGGTAGGACATGGAGGACGCCTTCCTGGCTGCCTTTCGCGTGCATGTAGACCCAGCCTGGTCCCATAGCCAGTTCATCTCCATTAGGAAGGAACCCAATGAACCTCTCGCAACATTCAACCATAGGTTCCAGCATGTCCTGAAGCTGTGCACGGGCCCCTTTATTCCATCCCCAGAGGTAACCATATAGACCTATCTTAACGCTATGGATCCCTTCGTTTCCTCTCTCATTTGGAGAATAACTGCTGCGGGTGACTGAGACACTTTGGAAAAATTCTACAACCTAGCCTTAGAGCTGTCTCATGGTCTCAACAAATCCCCGGGCGGGATTGGACAGAGCACACCTTTCAACATGATCCCCGGCGAAACTGCATACACCGGGGGATACAACCCTAATCTGGCAATAGGTGCCCCCTCTATGGCGGTAAATCCTTCGCCACCTTTGATAGACCAATAATCATGGTATGTTTACCCAGCCCAGACCCAGATGACGCCGGGTCTGGAAGTCTTCCCTTGGAATCAGCCACAGTAGGCACAACAAACTCAGACACAACCGTCCGGAGTGCCATTCTTCCAGTCGTCAGCGGCTGGAGGATTGCCGCCCTCAACTCTGGCTAATCCTGTTGCCTTCCCAAGAAGCCAACAACAACCACAGTCGCCGCATTGTGACGCTAACACTCAGTTGACCGCCGAGGTTGAGTCCCTCGGGCGAATGTTGTCCACCTTGACTATGGACATGGGCCAACTGAAGGCGGGGTCCTACGCACCCCAGAATTCAAATTCCCAGAGGGGAAATATTTTCTCCGGCCAATGCAACAACAATGCCAGAGGCAGAAACTTCAACAACGGGTCTAGGCCCAACCAACAACAATGAAATAATAACACGAACACCGGAGGCCCGCCTCCAAACCAAAATGCCAACCAAAATGGTGCTAGACCATCACATTTTACGCCAGTTGCAGACTTCCAGCCCATGACTAACTGGTGTAGATTACATGATACGGGTTCACACAATGAGGTGAATTGTGCCACTTTGGAGAAAGTCATCATGATCTCCCAACTGGACAGGCAACAGTCGTATGATCCCACCCCTCCAGAGCCTCTTGTCCAAGAAACAACCCACAGTTCCTTCACCTGTGATACCATCTTCTTCGGGTCTTCCGGGGAAGATGAAGAAGAATCTGAACTGCAGGGATTCTTTGACGAATCTATCCCGCCCTTCGAGGCCAACGCCTTTACTAACCCGTGGACTACATACAATACCCGGAGCTAGGTTGGTAAAGGAACAGCTTACACGCTCACACCTCCTATCAAAGACACCCCTCCCCAGAATAACGCAACGGATCGACCCGTACTTCCAAAAGGTCCTAGCCCTAACCAAGCGAAAGACCTCACTGAGGAAAATCACCCATTCCCAGGAGGAAGGTTCGATATCATGAAGGCGTTAGAGCAGACCACCACCTCCATGACCTTAATGGAGGTTTTACTAAATTGTCCTGAGCAGAAGAAGTCTCTTCTGAAGCTCTTAGGGAACCCAAAAGCCGTTAGCCGCCCACCCAAGGCTGTCTCCTTCGAAGAGGCTAATGTGGCTGTCTTCTGGGGAAACAATGAGGATCCTCCCTTCCTACTAGGCCTGAATATTTATGGAAAAAATATACATAATTGCTTAGTAGACTCTGGAGCTTCGGGTAACATCATGCCCCTATCCATTTGTCAGAAGCTCGGACTCCACCCCACCCCATCTAACGGTGCAGTGATCCAGCTGGATAAGACTGCTGTAAAAATAGTGGGAGAATTGAAGAACATCTGGATACACCTTATCCAGGACCCCAGGATAGCCAGCATCATCGACATCCAAGTGGTGGACATCTCGGAGACCTACGGGATGTTACTAAGTTGGAATTGGTCTAAGTCCTTGAATAGATACTTTTCGACCAAATTCACCCATTTATGGCTTCCATGGGAAGGAGAATCAAACAAGATCCGGGTCAAAAGTGAACCCCGGATGAAATAGGCCCTTACCAAGATTGGGAGGGTCAATGAAGTCCTTTTATCTGAGACTTCTCTGGGGGTGTACCGGCCTCTTGAAATCTTGACATTTGATTTTTTCCCTGCAGAGGATCCCATTGTGCTACAAAGAGCGCTGGACTTATAAGAAAAGGTGAGAGTTGAAATTTTCTCTCAGGGTGCCACAACAACCCTTGCCACACTCCTGTCTGGCACTTGGTGCCGAGTGCACTGCCAAAAACATTCAGAGCACAAGTGTGAGCCATGTCTCTCGATTGCTGACCGACAACTCGATACCTTCCGGAATAAACATGCAACTAATTCTCGGGGACCCAGTACTCCTACGGGATGCGCTTCTTTGATGCCATTCCCCCGGGAATCCCAAGCCCAGATGCTTCTAGAGGTAAAGTCCACTTCCACGCCGGTGGTCTGGGAGGAACCTCTTAAGTCTCCCAGCAATCATCCAAAGAAAACTCCCCCTCCCCAGCCCCATATTACAAACAATGACTTATGGACCCTTAAGTTTGATGGGTCCCGATCCAAACAAGGCTATGGGGCTGGGGTAGAATTGATCAACCTGTGAGGGAAGTCCTTTATCGCGTCCCACAGGCTGCAATTTAACTGTACAAACAATGTCATAGAGTACGAGGCTTTGGTCCTTGGACTCTTATTTGCATTAAGAAAAGGTATCACCCACCTTCGGGCTCTGGGTGATTCAGAGTTTATTGTCAAACAAGTCTGGAGTCAATACACATGTCACGACAAAAGGCTGGCCGCATACCGCAACCGGGCTTGGAGTCTTATTAAAGATTTTGATGCTTTTGGCATTGACCTTATTCCCCGATGACAGAACTATGTCCCAGATGCCCTCGCCATTTCTGCCAGCACACTTGAGCCGATGGCCGGCTCACGACTCCAGAGATTCTCAGTTGAGATAGTCCCCACCCCCTCTATCCCAGATAATGTCACCCATTTTTAGGTTTTTGAGGACGATCAGCATATCTTGGCCTTCATGGCGAATGTTGGTGTCTTCAAGGATCAGATAGTGCAGGAACGAGACCATGACGATACTGGGCAGGGTGATGAAGACGATGGGATCATGGACTTGCCCACTAACACCATCCCGAAGGGGATGGTTTCTCTAGAACGAATCTTCGACTCAGACCCTCGGGCCCGTGAGAAGGTGTCATCCTCATCTAAGGGAGGAAATTTTGAGAAGATTAACATCGGCCAGCTCGGTGAAGAAAAGATCATACACATCGGTACCTCCTATTCCCCTGAAGAAAAGGAGAAGATTCTCGCGGTTCTCTGAGAATACATCGACGTAATTGCCTGGGGCTATGAAGACTTGAAGACATATGATACATCCATCATGACCCATACCATTCCCCTAAAACCTGACGCTAAGCCCTTTCAGCAAAAGCAAAGACCAGTCAACCCCCTGATAGAGACTCTGATTCGCCAAGAGGTAGAAAAACTGTTGTTAGCTCGGATAATCTTCCCAATCTGACACACTATGTGGGTGGCCAACTTGGTCCTTGTAAGAAAGAAAAATGGTGAGATCCGCCTTTACGTGGATTTCTAAAATTTGAACAAGGCATCTAAGAAAGATAATCACCCTCTCCCCTCATTGGATGAGGTGTTACAGATAGTGAATGGATCCCAGATGATGTCTTTCTTGGATGGATATTCAGGGTATAATCAGGTCATGGTCAAGTATGAAGACAGAGAGAAAACAACGTTTACCACCAAGTGGGAAACGTTTGCATACAGGAGAATGCCCTTTGGTTTGATCAACACAGGGGCTACATTTCAGAAGGCCATGGACATTGCGTTCGAAGGCCTTGTAAATCGCTGCATAATCATCTACATGGATGATTTGACAATCTTTTCCCAGGACAGGCGTGATCATCCCGCCCACCTCGCTCAGATCTGTGAGAGATGTCGCTAGTATGGAATATCCCTCAACCCTAAGAAGTGCATATTCGGGGTTACCGAGGGGAAGTTGCTCGGGCATATTGTCTCTGAGAAGGGTATATCCATAGACCTTGATAGAGTCGAAGCGCTGCTGAACTTACAAATGCCTAGCAAAAAGAAAGAAATGCGATCCTTCTTCAAAAAAATCAACTTTGTAAGACGATTCATCATGGGATTCGCAGAAGTAGTTAAACCACTCAATGAGATGATGAAGAAAGATACCAAGATTGAGTGGAGTCCTGAGGCAAAGCGAGCGTTCGCCCAAATCAAATAGACGATAACGGAGGCACCTGTCCTTGCTAGTCTGGACTATTCCCTTCCATTTTACATTTACTCGTTTGCTTCGTCGCATTCCGCTGCGGTAGTGTTGACCCAAAAGGTTGAAGGGGAGGAATGACCAATAGCTTTCATGAGCTCCCCCTTTAAGAACGCCAAAGTCCGGTATTCACCACTAGAAAAATAGGCCTTTGCTCTAGTTCACGCCGTGAAGAAATTCCAGCATTATATTCTCCGGAGTAAGGTGCACGCTATTATTCTGGACCAGGCTGTCAAATCTCTGCTGATGCAGAGTGAATTGGGCGAGAGATGGGAGAAATGGATGACCATCCTCTAGGAGTATGAGTTAGAGATGCAAACCATGAAGATAGTCTGAGGCCAGGGACTAAGTCGAGCAATGGCAGGAGAGACTCCCCACGTAGAATGTCAGACTTACACAGTGGAGTCCATTACCCAAGATCCATGGTACACCGATCTGGTATACTTGCTACTAAATAACAAATGCCCGGATGGATTACCGCCCCACAAACGCCGCGCCCTGCGGATGAAAAGCGCCCACTTCATGATCAAAAAATTTGGGCTTTACTGCAGAAACTACGAGGGAGTGTACCTCCGGTGCATCGACAGAGACCAAGCTGTGAAAGTGATTGATGAATTCCATGGACAGTTTGGAACCGGGCATGGCTCAGCCGATGCCACTGCCCATCAGATACTTTGGGTCGGATATTATTGGCCCTGTATATTCAAAGAAATTTATGCTCATGTTAGGAAATGCCATACTTGTCAAATCGCAACACATCGTGAACGTAACCTGGCTATGCCTTTACAACCAGTCTACGAGGCTAGACCCTTTGCCCAGTGGGCATTTGATTTCATCAGGGAAATTAACCATAACTCGTCTACCAACCACCGATACATCCTAACTGCTACTGATTACTGCACTCGGTGGTCCGAAGCTATACCTTGCAAAAACAACACGACGGACATAGTTATCAAGTTCTTGGAAGAAAATATCGTCACATGGTTTGGAATGCCCTTTGCTTTGGTATGTGACAATGGTCTGGCATTTTCTTTAGCACAGCTACTCGAATGGACCTACAATCAGAAGATCACTCTAAAGTTCTCTAGAAACTATTACCCCCAGGGAAACGGCGTTGCTGAATCAACAAACAAGAATCTACTTGAAGTGATCAAACATCTGTTAGAACAAAATCCTCGGGATTGGCATCAAAAGTTGAAATTCTCCCTCTGGGCAGACCACATTCACATCAAAGCTGCCCTGGGAACATCCCCATTCCATCTGGTTTATGGTCAGAACCATGTATTCCCAGTAAACTTACAGATCCCCATTTTATAGTTTATGCAGGAATTTAGCAACAGGGACAACATTATGGAGGTTCGACTCTTGAACCTGATGCGAATGGAAGAACAGCGAGACGCGGCTCTTGAACATTTCACACATCATCAAGCAGTGGTAAAGCAATGGTTTGACAGAAGAGCCCAATATAAGGCTTTTCAGATCTTGGACCTGGTCCTATTGTGGGACAAAGCCCAGGAAAAGAAAGGAAAACATACCAAGCTCCAACGACTTTGGCTCAGACCATACTTGATCTCAGAAATCTGTGGAGCAAATACTTACTACCTTAACACCTTGACTGGAGAACCTGTCGCGTTTCCTGTTAATGGGAAGTTTCTCAAACACTATTTCGAATAAGGGTGAGTTTGTCTAGAGTTGTATTATATGTAAATATCTCCTCCGGGTGCCTCGTTGCGAGGTACCCTACCTTGTAAATAGTCTTGCCGACTGTCCTCCGGGGTAGTCCTCGTGCTGTTTTGTTTTCATTTTGGATTTTCTTTTGGTCCTGGCGCTTTGTTCTGCCTGTGTAGGAATGGGAATGCTTCGCATAACTTTGGCCTCCGATGCGATGTCTACGACATGGTGAACTTTAGAATCTATCTTCAGCACGGTGGAATCAACCCGGTCTTCGGGGTTATTTTACGGGTTATGGCACATTTCTGAGCAATCTCCATTGGGTGTTGTCTCCGAGAGTCTGGAAATCAGTGAACAAAATAATATAAGGAACAAGTAATCAGACACACCGGAGGTAGATCGGCTGTACTGATTGATCGACCCACGTCTAAAAATTTAAAGAAATTCTCCCCGGGTCAAGAATTTTATCCTCTTCAAATATCTAAATATAGGTGGACAGGTGAAAGAAGTACCGCCATTAAAATTAGCTAAGCTTAAGCTCAATGGTGAAAGAAGTACCGCCTTCCCCACCCAGAAACAAACAAAATAACAAAAGGAAAAGCGGGATAAAGCCCCAGTCTCTGGGGGAAATGAACGAATTGATGACTGGTTTGATGTAATTAGTGCCTCTTCTCTATTCCTCCCACAGGTCATTGGCTTGATTTCCTTCCAAAGCACACATGAAACCACTAATGAAGGGCTATGGACTAACTCCTGTGTGGTTGGATTCTCTTAGATATGTTTCTCTTTGCCTGTCAGGCGCTTCGGGAAGCGGCCTGTTCCAATTTTGCTAACCAGAGATTCTTTAGTTCTCAAATGCGCTAAGACATTTGTCCCAGATAGTCGCCATTTGTTATGCCCTACATCCCCATCCCTATATTTTGTATACAAAATGTTGGGTCCCCCTTTTTGCTTTTGTTTGCTTTTTTTCTTGCGGCTTGGCCTTGTCTTTCTTTCCCTTTTGTTTCCTTTCTCTGGGGTTTTCTTCCCCGGTGTTTTATTTTGGTTGTTTGGTTTTCACCTCCGGGACTCCGGTCCCTGGGGTTGTCTTCCAGTGGGAACCGGATTCTGGACTCTGGGATTCTTCGCTATGATGTTCTTAGGGACATCATCACGAGGAATCCCCAGGCCCAGAGTCTGGAGGTTCTGCCTGTTTAGGGATTGCTGGAAGGAGGAGGATTGCCTTTTTACCACGGGTATAAATAGGTTTTATCTGTCACTTTCACATTTATCACGATTAAAACATTCGAGCACTTAGAGCGAATTAGAGTGATTTCAAAGAAACTAGCAGAGCATTTGCAGAGAGTTTATGGTAATCAGCGCTTAACATCTTCTGTCATTCTCAGGCGTTTGCAAGTGCTTCGTGGTGGTGTTTCTGACCAATTAAAACCTTGAGCTGTTGCAGAGCTCCCGTGGTAACCCTTCTTTTTCTTCCACCTTCTGCGTTCTCAGGTTGGTGTTCTCATTTTCCTGCTTCTCTGCTTTTCTTCAATTTTTATTTCTGTTTTTGTTTGTCTGGTTTCGTTTTGTCTGTCTTTTTCTGGTTCGTTGTGTCTTCTGGTTTTGCCACCCGTTGGTGGGTCAGCTCTAACGGAGGGTTGTTCGCCCTCTGTGCAGAGGTTGTTTTTCTGTAAATAATTTGCAGATAATGTAAATTATGTAAATGTGTAGATAGTGGTTTTCATTTCTGCCTTGTCTGGTTTTCCCGCGAGCGTCGCCTCGCGTTGTATATTCATATGTATATGTATATAGTTGTAAGATATTCTTTGTATATATCCCCTCGTTTCTCTATATATATCCCTCGGCTCCATGTATATCCTTCCGGGTGGCTTGACAAGCTGGTCGAGTCACCTTTGTTTCTAGTTTTTGCCTCCAAACTCGTTGCGAGGCAGAAAACTACCTGTTTGAAACTTGGCTCTTGGCCGGTTTCAAACAGGCAGTTTTCTCTCTCCTCCATGAAGGCTGTCAGAGCCTTATTTATTTTCCATGCATGCAATTAATCCCAGCCAAGTGGCTTTCCCTTTTCGCACATTCAGACAGTTGGCTCCGCCGTCATCGCCGTCACATCCATTTAATGCCAATGCACGTGGCACCCACGTGGGCTCGACAACTTACTTTTTCATACATCCTTGCTAATGGTCATTTCTCTGGGTCTCAGACCTCTTGCCACCATCTATCCTGTGTCCCTACCAAGTCTGATAAGATCCCCGGACCTGGATGTGTAACGAAGATTGAGTTTATAATGTATTTTTGCTTTTCGGTTACTTTTGCATGATACTAACTTTTTAGGAAAGCAAACATCGCGGTGGTAAGTTCTCTAGACTCTGGGATAATTATTTTTGATAAATATGTTCTGATGGTCGTCTTGTCTCGCAGGTTCCCAGACTTCATATTCCAAACATGTCTGAAGTGTTCTTATCATCTCTGCCCAGAAGTCTGGAACTACCAACCGCAACAGAGACAAGAGCCACCGCAAAGTCCAAGATGGAGAAGGCCCTGGAAAAATTGCCCCTCACCATGAAGTTTGTGCAAGATAATGAGATTGTGGGCTCAAAGATTGAGTCCAAGGTAAAACTGATGACCGACACCAATGTCGGGACTTGGGCAGAAATGCAGGCCTTGGTGAAAGTAATGCACATCCAGCGACAGGCTGGAGACCAGTTGGCCATCAACGTCGGAGGTTCCAAAATCCTCTAGGAAGCTTGCTTCCCATGCTCCATGCAATCTTCGGAGCTTATTTTAACACTGGCTGCCAACTACAACTCTTTTGTCCAGGCCGTTATGCTCGCAACAGCAGAACCCACAGGATACCCCACTCCACTGGTGTCCCTCGACCCAGTCACATTCCAGGCAGGCCTGGGTATCCCACAATTTGATAGGGCCATGGTGGTTACAAGGACTGATGCCTTGAAACAATTTATAGAACTGGAGGATGCCGCCCGGGTATACATGAATACCCACTGGCTCAAGGTCTCAAAGAGGGACCCAAAGAGGATGAAGATAGAAATACCCCACTCTGAATTCAAGGAGAGCATCCAGATGGGGATGATAGCATTAGCCCGGGTCTTCGGGAAACCGTCCGCCCAAGAGTTTGCCAAATGGATGTACTATTTCCTCTTCGGCATCTCCACTAAGGGAGAATTCTTTGACTGGGCGATAATAATCTCAAACCATGTCGATTCTGGGTTCTGGAAACTGAACCAAAAGAAGAAGTTCTATATGTCTTCTTATGTTTTCTGGGCCCTGGCATAACAGAGGCCCCATTCCAATGGCCTGCTCACTAACGGAGTACTCAGGATTGGCTCGGGACAAAAAGGCGCCATGGGACTATTTCTCACAAATTCAATGGGAGGCCAACTTCCCCAACTTCTATCAAGTAAACGATGCATTTGTTTACTACCACCTACTTACACCCTCCTGGGATGCCGGATACCGCCTATCTACTGAGGCGATGAAATTGGTCAGTAGTTATGGACACTACTATATTCAGTTCCAACAACACTCATACATTAGGGTCGCCGGCTTCTCTGGGAAACCCTACTTGTTGCCCAAGCATTGTGGGGACAAGATCATGCTGCTGGAATATTGTAGACAAATGATGGAGCTGCATGCCTTCTTGGCCCTCAAGAAGGTCCCCAACGTCTCGTTCCCAATCTCCTGTGGGAACTACACATGCAGTCTGGCCACCACAAAGGAGGCAGATAACAAGCTTAAAAGTTGCAACTTACAAGAATTCTATCTGGCGCAAATTTTTTTTGATCCGCATGGCCAAATTGCAACGGCACTGCCCTGGGCTTCGGAACCCCATCAAATACACATGGAGGACTTTTGGGCAGATTGCCAAGATGATGTGGAGGTGCAGAGAAGGCACTATGTCAGAATGACAGCCAGAATGATGCAGAAGCTCTGACTCCAGAAATTCCCAACCGACTTCTCAGACGCCGCCCCCACTGAAGATCCCCAGTACAAAGAAAAGGGGATCGATAAACGGGCCCTTCCACCAGTCAACTGGGATGCCCGGGAAGAGCCCACAAATGAAGACTTCACTCGCAAGGTGGTCGAGCAAAGCCATGCCTACTTCAAGAAGGTGTGCCCCGGAAGTACCCGCCGGGCAGCCCAGCGGCGCCAAAGATAACACCGCCACCGGTACCAAGATTAACCCCGGGGGCCGGGACTTCTTCGTAGGGGGCAGATAAAGGAAAGAAAATAGCTACCACCCCTTCTGCGTAAGGAGTCCCCATTGCCGAACAAATAAAACAGTCCATGGCGGCCTCCCAACAAATGAGGGAGCAGTTAATCATGAAATTGGCCACCCCACCACTCATGACTGGGCCACTTCATCCTCCTTCCTCCCCGTCATTGGCAGCCGTAATGGTCAAGGCGACGGGGGTGGATCCGCTGGAAGTAGCAGCAATAAAAGATGCGGGGCTGCCTCTGGTCACTCGGAGGAAGAGAAAGCACATCAAACAGCCTAAGACAGAACCAGCGCCGGAGGCATCCCTCCCCCGGGAAGTAGAGATTCTCTCTTCCAGTTCCCCGGAGCCGGAGAAAGAAATAGAGCCCGCAGAGGTCCCGACTAGTCCCCCTCTAAAAGAAGAGTTTGATGTATTTGTGGCTGATAAATTCGGAAACCTACAAGGGGATGACACACAAGCAGGGATAGAAGTCCCGAGGGATGGACAAGAAGCTGCAGAACAAGAAGAGTAGCAGACAGAAGGAAAGGAGCCAGAATCGGAGATTATCTCTGAGGCTCAAGCAATGCAAGGTCTAGGAGTGGACCAACAAAAATCGAGCGAACAAATGGCATTGGCTGGGGGACCCGGACCCGAACCTTCAAAAATAACCGTAACCCCAGTCGCCGTGTTCCAAGGGCCACTCCTGGGATCCTCTTTTGGACAGGTGATCACAGCGGCCCAAACTTTAAATCTTGGCCCGACACCTCCCCTACTGCCAAAGGAAGTTCCGACAGAAGAAGAGGCCCAGGCAGAAGAAGAAGAACAAGAAAAAGAGCATCTTGAAGAAGAAATCCCCAAGGAAGCCTACCAGGGTCCAGACCCAGTGCTAGATGTACAGGACCAGGCCGAGGAGATGGAGATTGAAAAGAACATTGCTGCAGAAGTTGAGGCAGGGAGAGGAACGGATGAAGTTCATATTGAAGAAGAGCAACAACCACAGGATACTGGGAGAGAATCAGAGGAAAAAATTCTGGCAGGAAGGCCACCTCTCCCACCTCGTTGGATGGTAGAAAGCAGAAAAAGAAAGGCTCAGTCCGCTCTGGTGATTCCTCTCTCCCTTGCCGAGATGATGGCTCAAGTTTAGGCCCCGCCAAAGGCGAAGAAAGCCCAGATAGTTCACACTCTTCGAACTGGATCGAGCGGAGAAACAGTTGCCGTTATGGCAACACCTCCCCCAGACGCCAATGAAGCCACCGCGGACCCCGCAGACTACCATGTTGCAGAGGTATCCTTGGGAAAAAGAGGAAAGCAAGGTGAGGTAGACTTGCTAAAAGAGGCAGCAAGGGCAGTGGAGGCCCGATATGAAAAAGAGGCCCAGAGGCTCAAAGCTGAAAAGGAAAAGAATGCAAACTTTATAGGGTTGTTTAATGAGCTGGCCTGACGCATTAATGCCGCTCCTCCAGAGACCTCCACAATAGAAGAATTACCGCAGAGCGACATAGACTCCCTGCGAGTAATAAAAAAGAAGGCCCAAGCAGTAGACGAGTGGGTCGCCCTGCAGATAGGAAACACCCGGCGTTTCTTGGCGTCCACCCTCCCAGATCTATACACGGCCCGACAAGTCATTCATCAGGTAGAAGTGCTTATTGAGCAGTGGGAGGGTGATGCCAAAAATTACCAGGCCTGGAAGGTGGAACTCGAAAAGCTCCTCACCTTGGGGGAAGATATAATTTCTGAATCTAAAATTTTGGGTGAGGAATCATTTGATTTTGTAAGAACTCAGCACTCCAGACTTGACCTCACATTGGAGGTAACCAAGAAACTGGTAGAGTCCTTGCAAGAGAAGGTAAACGCTGTAAAATATCCCTCTAATTTATACAATTCTTATGTAATAAAGATTTCTGGGGCTGAGCCCCTTAGTACAGATACATATACCCCCGAAGATTCAGTTTTGGGGAGTTTTGATGAAATAATGACATCCCGGTATCAATCCCCGGAGGGGATAAATGGGGCCAAGATGGCAAAATTAACTGACATGATACTTAAGGGTCATGATGCGGCAAAGATGGCAGATGAATTTAAGAAAAATATTTCAGACCTGGGGGAACAAGTTGAAGTGGCCAAGCACAGAAGGGCCAGCTTGAAAGACATAGATGAAGATGGCATTTTTCGCCTCCTCTAGGCTTTCAGCAATAATAAGCGACCTTGAGCTCTCTCCGGGGGCCGGGGTAAATTCACATTGAACATTCTTTATTCTTTTTGGGGGCGTAAGTTCTCGGATCCAAAATTTTGTATTCTTTAAAGTGATCCGTGTCCCGGTCCCCGAGGCCGACCGGTCGCTTTCAGAGGTGGTTAATAAAGGCTGTCAGAGGGTAGTTCGCCACATCAAGGGGTGTCAGCTTGGCAGTTGGTTCTCTGACAGGGTGGTCTTCTCAAGGCGCTGCTCAAAGGTACACCTGGCACATCGGAGACAGGGCGCCGCATTTATCATTTATGAGGCATGTAGCCTCGGTCCCCGGGGGACCTACTTCCTTCTCTCTTCTTTCTGGCTCTCTTCTCGAGACTGATTCTTCCAATGTATATTCTTATCTTATTCTTCTGACATGACAGACCTATTCCGTCTCCAGGTCTTTTGTAGGGTGGCACAGGTAGTACTAGCCCCTGGATATTATATTTTATTGGAACATAATGTAAATAGGGTTAGGGTTAGAAAGGAGTTGTATAAATAGCCAAATCGGCCCATTTCTAAGGGTCGACAAAATTGATAATTTTGTTATCCATAGCAATAGCAAAGTGATTTCTCTTTTCAAGTTGCAGATCTCAATGCTTCATTGTTCTATTCTCAGTAGTTAGATGCTCCCCTGGAGCCACCATTGTATCATGCACCAGTGCTTGCTGGAAAGAATATTAATAAAGAAGGAAGAATTCTCAGCAATGATGTTGTTGGTGCTCCTACTTTTGAGTTAATGGTATTTCATGTTTTAATATTCTTTATGTCTTCTAATCTGATATGTTAAAGTAGATTAACGACCTCTTTATTTCCGCTACTGATAAAATGCTAGCTGATGGTTATGTGTTTCTTCGGTATTTAGTATAGTTTATCAGAGTATTATTGATGTTCCAGACATTTTAGCATGACTGTAGTTAGATGAAACATTTCTAACCCTGCAGGATCTTTTTCATTTTATTTGCTAAGTATAGAATGCTCTGGGAAAATTTATTATATTGAATCTCCGGAGGTTTTGAGTTGAAGAAACCAGCTACCCCCCTCGAAAACAGTCACCTCTCCCCAACCGAGCCCCGCACCGTCGTGACCTGACACCCAGGTGCTTGAAGGCCCGGGGAATTTATTCTCCCGAACAACCTTTGCAGGAAGAGTTGGGCGGTATCTCCGGATCCCGGTGACAACTTATGACTGTTGGCAGACCCGGTCAGCAAAACCCCGTCAACACACGACAGAGTACAACTAGTGAGTGCACTCGCTTTCTGCCAAGGTGTAACCTCGTGCACAGTGGCTCCTCACACTTTATGGTATGAGTCATGTGTTTTTGTATTTAAACAAAAAATATTTCTACATCTTGATGCATGTGGGATATATGTTTTTGTACCCCCTTCACGGATGTCAATTTAGTTTGTGATGCTGATTTTCAAACATGATAAATTGGTCATATCAACTCCTTTTTTAGTATTTTTTAATTTATTTTAGGTATCTTCTCGTGATATTCTTTGATCTGGAATTAGTTTTTAATTTTGGTGCATGGATTTTTTGAAAAATTCATTTTTTCACAACTATAACTGAGTAATCCTCAGTTTTGCAACTTCAGAGGCTTTGTTAGGGCTCATAAAGACACATTTTCAAGTGCCATTTCTTTAAAGTGCATTATTTTTCATATAATTTTTAGATTTTCTATTACTTTATAGCCATTGTGAGTGAACATAACACTTTTAACATTTGGTCATTTTTGGCCTATTTTGGCACTTGTAATTGATTGACTCCTTGAGTGATCTTGTGTCTTATTTTTTTGACCCTACTATAGCCTTATTTTTGTAGTTGCAATCATTGAAATCAAAATTCCACTTTGCCTTGTTTTTCAAGTGGAAATCATACACACACTATGTATAAAGTGCCAAAATCATCATTGGGGGGGGGGGAGGAGTTCTTTGATTGAGTGCATTGTGCAGGTGTAATGGTTTTTTGATCTCATTTTTTAATATGAGAGGGGTATAATTTATGTAATCATGAGATATGCACACATCCTGTTGTAATAAATTTTACTAGGGATAATTATGAGTCACGGGCAAAAGGAATCATCACACATTATAGATGACTTAATCTCTTGCCTAATCTTTATGGACTCATTCCTAAGCCAAAGTCCAAGTTGAAAAAAGTATTTTGGCGTGAAAATAATGATAAAATCAGAGGATTGATTTCTCAAAACATCAGTGTGTGTATCTTCCATGACATCTACCCCAATCTTAAAGGTATTATTTGGGAGCATTTTGGAGATCCACATGTTCCTCCGTTCCCCATTGATCTTCTTGTAGATTACCTCATTCCACTTGATGATATAGATAATATCCCCTTTGGTGGTGATACCTTGAAGTGGATTAGAAGATTAGCAAAACTTGAGAGTTTTGATGTGTAGACGTCTAAAATCGTCCTTATATTAATTTAATTAATATTCCCATAACATTATAGTTAATTTTAATTAATTATATTTGTTATATTCTTCTATCTATTTAATTAAATTTAGTTAATTAAATATGATTCATTCTCCTAAGTATTTGAATTTAATTTAAATACTATCCCTTTTAATGTATTAAATCTTATTTAATACATTATCCCTCATTAATCCCCTTTAAATAAATTTTTAATTTATT
>MU228104.1:11249289-11261379 GCA_018584345.1 Thuja plicata
TCACTCTCACCAAATAAACCTATTTATTAATTAACTAAGGTTAATTAAGCTAATTTCTTGATTCCTACAACAATTAGTCCTAATTATTTGCTCACACATGTGTGAGAAAATTTCCAAAAATTTGACTCTCCAAATAATTCTTTATTTGGTGCCAACAAGGTTTCTTACACCTATGATGACACCTTCTTACACCTTCTTACAAGATCCTTCACATGTGTACTTTAAGTGCACTTTGACCTATCACATCCAAAGTTGCTCACACATGTGTGAGCAAAGTGGGCCTCTTGCATGGCTTATGTGTCCCTCATGTGGCACCTATGTGGATGCCACATGAGCTCCACCTCATCCAAGCCCTCTCTCTCCTCCAAAAACTCTATAAATAGAGGCCTTTCTCAAGAGCAAAAGCATCTCCTTTTTATGCATTATTATTATGTTGAAATAGTTCTAGAATTCTTAGCTCATATTCATGTTTGCATGCTTTTAGTTCATTTTCATAATCTAGAAATCACATGCTAGGATAATGGTGAATGAATCTTAGCTTCCTTTAATATTGAATATCATCTTAGCATAGCATTTGCATCTTCATCTACATTTGGTGAAGGCTTGAGACAAGTTCCTCATACTTGTTCTTGAGCTTTTCATTGTTTCATTAGCTTGCATTTTAGTTTGCATTCAAAGATAAATAGTGGAATTTTAATATTGTGTTGGGAGAGCACACCCACAATTCTCTAAGAGCAAATCAACAAGGCTTGGGTGCCCTTGTTCAGCTCATCGGAGGTTGTGATGGAATCACTTATTGTTTTTATAGTATGCTTCTTAGACATGTTTAGTGTAGTTATTTGATTTATATCTCTAACGTTTGCATGTCTGAGCGTGCTCCTAACAGGTTAGGTTTTATCACATACATGATGATCTAGATAATCCACCTATATCTCCTACTCTAGTTGAAATAAATTCTATTGTTTCTCTTGATTATGCTTGTATTCCTACAATCTTAGATGTTTGTGATTCAGTGCAATAGGGTACTCCTTGTCTTCCAAACACTGTTTCATGGGACAAACTCTTGACATACATTGCAGGTTTGTTTGTGGATTCCTATTTTGTAGATTTGGGAGACACTTTTGATGACATTCATCTTCTCTTTGATGAAGATGATCCTTCTTCAGTTGTTGCAAAGGAACACTCTAACCCTCTTCTTCATTATCCACTTGATCATTCTTTTGAGGTTGACATGATTGTGGATCCTTTAGTACAACATTTGAAGGAGATATCTTTATCTTCACAGGAGACATTTGAGTCTTTGGAACTTGTTCACAATCAATACCATTGGTTCCTTGTTTGTCACATTCTCTTATGATTGGGCATATTCCTAATTGGTCTGTGGCATCTTCATCATCCAAGGACATGGCGACACAAGAGCACATTTCAGAGACATCATCTTCATACTTCATTTGGATTCTACTTCCTAATTCCTATCCAGAATGGGAAGCATTCCTACATATATACTTTGTTTATCTTCTTCCCAAGGGGAGAAATATTGTTTGTATTCATTGGTCTATGTTTTGTGTTCAAGCACTCACCATACTTGCAGGAGATAGTTCAGTATCGATGGTATATCATGTCTCCTTGATTCCTTCCCATGGGGGGATATTTGATTTTATATGCATGATGTATGTAGTCCTATGGAGGTCTTGAGTCCTCCATCCATCCATGCATCTTATTTTTTTCATCTCTCTTTTTCTTGGGGGGGNGGGAGTTTTGTTCCATGAGGTTCTCTCCCTTTCTCCACTTTTTGAGAGATTTTATTGCATTACTTTTGCAATTGCATATTGTACATGGGTACCTAACATGTCCTAGTAGCCAGGACCCATCTTTCATTGTCATATATCATTGTGATTTTAGGTGCATTCCCCTAAGTTGCACTTAAGAGGGGGTGTTGGTTTAATTAAATCTTCACTAATTGCACTTTAATTAAACTTACTTAAGATAATGCATACATAGTAGTTTGCATAGTAGACACCTAGGAGTTTGCATCTTATTTTAGCACATGGTGTAGGAGAATCCACTTTAGGTGGTGATAGTTGTAATTTTGTTCCACTTTATGTGTGAGATCCACCTTTAGTGCTCTTATCACATTATCATCCTCACATTGTTGTACATACTTCATTGTGCAATGGCAGATGATCCACCTTTGGTGGACATGTAATTCCTTGTAGTGTGGTTGATAGGTTATCTCTTTCTCATCTCCTAGTTATCATGCATTGCCTATATATTCAGGCACATCTACATTATACTTAACTAATTTTTGATGTATTATTAATCATTATTAGATCCAGTAAATTAATTGATCATATCATTTTTTTTTCTCTCTTTTGTGCAACTCATTGAGCTTCTAGATCTTGACATATTTTTTCATTGCCTTAGGAAAATTATTACAATTATGTTCAAGAGGAAAGAGTGAAGAAAGGAAAATCAAAAATTAATTCATGGGATATGAAGATATCAAAAGTTAAGAGCCAATTTTTGCCAAGTGATCATGCAATTTAGACATTCAAGAACTTGCAAGGTTTAAAGCAGAAAGATAAGGATGTTATGACATATACTAAAGAATTTCACAAATTAACCATTAGGTCTAGTCATATTGAAGATGAGAATTAGAAGATTTAAAGGTACATGTATGGGTTGATTATTGATTTGTTGTGAGTGATAAGGCTAGTACTGTACACTTTTTTACAATTTGTGGGGTTTGGGGCAACAAATTGGTTTTTTTTTTTGAGTTGACTCATCAACCATTTCCCTAGGTTGACTCGTCAAACATTTCCCTAGGTTGACCCATCAAGAAATTTTTAGGGTTAGGATTTTTCTATAAGAAAAATAGTGTTAGGGTTATGGTTGGTTAGAGTGAAGATGTATTGTAGCATTTTGCAGTAGTATTGAGTTGTAAGGAATCACTAGTTTTAAACTATTGAAATTAATAGATAATAAGATTGGACTCTCTTTTTGGTGGACGTAGCCCAGAATTGGGTGAACCACGTTAAATCTATGTCTTCTTGTTATACTTACGTGTGCTTTATTCCTTTTCATTATTGGTTATATTTGCATGCAATTGTTAGTTTTCTGTCTTCTATTCCTAACAAGTGGTATCAGAGAGAGGCTGTTTTTAGTTATCCTCTGCAGGAAGGTCTCATGGTTGAGTGGGAGTCTCACGGTCGAGTGAGAGTAATGGAAGATGAGGATAAGTTGAAGGTTGAGAAGTTTAATGAGTATAACTTTTAGTTAAGGAAAATGTAATGGATCACTATCTCTATTAGAAGGATTTATGGCGGCCATTGGGAGGAGATTCCAAGCAACCGATGGGAATGTCTGATGAGGATTGAGATATTTTGGATAGGAAGGCACTTGGTAGTATTTTTTTATGCCAAGCACAATTGGTGGCATTTAATATTACAAAAGTGAAAACAACTGAAGAGTTGATGGAAACTCTAGCGAAGTTATATGAAAAGCCTTCTTCTTTGAATAAGGTATTTCTTATGATGCATTTATTTAATATGAAGATGGTAGAAGGTGGGTCTTTTGCTGATCATTTAAATGAGTTTGATACAATTTCCAGTCAATTATCTTCTATTAATGTCAATTTTGATGAAGAAATTAGGGCTCTTTTGATTTTTTATTCTTTGCCTGAAAGCTGGAATGACTTGGTAATGACTATTAGTAACTTTATTTTTGGTTCAAATAACCTAAAATTTGATGATGTTGTTGGTGTTATTCTGAGTGAGGAAATTCATAGGAAAAGCTCAGGTGGATCCACATCAGGTAGTGTGCTGAATGTAGAAAGTAGAGGCAGGCCAAGAGATAGATTACACAATTCTAGAAATCATGGGAAATCACAAGGAAAATCAAAGGGAAAGAGGTATCAATCAAGAGGACCAAATGATTGCTAGTACTGTGGGAAACCAGGTCATAAGAAGAAAGATCGCTGGTCTCAAAAGAATAAAGAAGGAGACAAACAAGAAGTCAATAAGGAGGCAAATGTGGTAAGTAATAAATTTGAAGAGGATGTTTTTCTTCTTTCCCTTGAAAATGTTGACGATTCATGGGTTCTAGATTCAGGGGCCCCATTTCATGCTACACCCCATAGGAGTTATTTTCATGATTATGTCCAAGGGGATTTTGGGCTAGTTTATTTGGGATATAATGAAAATTTTCAGATTGTTGGGAAGGGGGGAATTAAGGTTAAGTTGCGGATTGGGAATCATTGGCTACTACAAGAGGTAAGGCACATTCCAAGGTTGAGTAGGAATTTAATTTTAGCAGGGAAACTAGGTGATGAATGTTGCACAGTTACTTTTAATGATAAAAATTGGAAGGTTTCAAAAGGTTCCTTAGTAGTAGCAAAAGGCGTGAAAGTAGGCACCTTATATCTTTGTATAGGTCATATTGTTCCTTCTACTTTAATTGTTACAGAGAAAAGTCAATGTTCAGGAACAATTGCTACAGTTGAGCAAGTAAAACATGAAACAATAACTGTGGATTCTGAAACAACACTATGGAACAACAAACTTGGGCACATGAGTGAAAAAGGTATGAAATTGCCTCATTCAAAGAAATTTTTACCAGGTCTAAAATGTGTTAATATGGATTTCTGTGAAAGTTGTGTGTATGGAAAATAAAAGAGAGTTAGTTTTCTAAAGGGTGGAAAGGAAAAAAAAAATGAAAAATTGGAGCTTGTGCATACAGATGTATGGGAAACAACTTAGGTATCTTCCCTTTGGTGGTTCTCTATATTATGTTACATTCATTGATGATGCAACTAGGAAAGTATGGATTTATTTCCTTAGGCAGAAATTTGAAGTATTTGAAACTTTTAAAAACTGGAAAAGCTTGGTTGAGAATGAGACTGGTAAAAGACTAAAATGTCTTAGATCTGATAATGGTGGTGAGTATTGTACCAAAGAATTTGAAGATTATTTTTCCTCAAATGGTATTCATGGGTAGAAAATAGTTCCAAGGACTCCACAAGAAAATGGAGTGGCTGAACGCAGGAATAGGACAATAATGGAGCATGCAAGGATTATGAGGTTGCATGTTGGGTTTCTCTTAAACATGTGGGAAGAGGCTATAAACACTGTTGTTTATTTAATTAATAGAGGTCCCTCTAGTCCTTTGGGTTGTGGTATTCTAGAGGAAGCATGGAAATGTAAGAATGTGAGTTATTCTTTTCTCAAAACCTTCGGTTGTGAAGCATTTTCTCATATAGATTCTGAAAATAGAACCAAGATGGAAGATAATATCAAATAAATGTGTATTTGTTGGATATAGAATTGATGAGTTAGGTTATAGACTCTAGGATTTTTAGAATCATAAGATTTTGAGAAGCAGGGCTGTCATATTCAATGAGAAAGTGTTGTACAAAGATCAGTTGCGGCAACATGAGAAGAAAGAAAATGATTATGCAGTGATGGATGATACTCTTAAAGATGATGTTCTAGTAGTTCCTCATGATCCGCAACAATAAAAACAACAAAAAAAATAAATACCTCCATCTCCAGTGAACGTAGACTATCTTCAAGGTTAAGTAGACCTCCTGACAAGTTTTCTCCCTCTTTGTATTCTATTTTATTGACTGATGTTGGTGAACCAGAATGTTATGATGAATCTATGTAGCTGGATACCAAGGTTCAGTGGGAGGATGGAATGACACAATAAATGGACCCCTTGTTGAAAAATGAGACCTGGGAATTATGCAAGTTTCCTGCAGGTAAAGAGGCTTTACAAAAAAGATGGTTTTACAGGTTGAAAGAGGAGGATCAAGGTAAGAAAATATTCAAATCCAGGTTAGTTGTAAAGGGATTTGTACAGAAAAAAGGCATTGATTTTGATAAGATTTTTTCTCCCATTGTAAAAATGACTTCTATTCATACTGTTTTAAGTATTTTGGCTGCTGAAGATTTGCATTTGGAACAACTTGATGTGAAAATTGGCTTTCTCCATGGTGATTTGGAGGAGGAGATATATATGGAACAACCCCAAGGATTTCAGGTCACAGTTAAGGAGAAGTTAGTGTACAAATTAAAGAAGAGTTTATATGGATTGAAACAAGCACCTTGACAATGGTACTTAAAATTTGATAGTTTTATGGCTAAGCACGGTTTCAACAGGTGTAATTCTGACCATTGTGTTTATTTTAAGAGGTTGGATAATGACAACTACATTATTTTATGTTTATATGTTGATGACATGCTTGTAGGTGGGTCTAACATGGATCACATAAGAGAGTTAAAAAAATAGTTAGAAAAATCATTTACTGTGAAGGATTTTGGGGCAGCAAAACAAATCCTTGGTATGAAAATTTGCAGAGATAGGAAAAAACAAAAAGTTGAATCTATCTCAGGCTGATTATGTTTTAAAGGTGTTGCAGAGATTCTCCATGGAGAATGCAAAATTTGTCAGTACACCTTTGCCTAGTCATTTGAAATTGACTAAGGAAATGTGTCCAAAGACACAAGGGGAGGAGGAAAAAATGTCCAAGGTATCCTATTCTTCAACTATAGGTAGTGTAATATATGACATGGTCTATACTAGACTTGATATTGCACATGCAGTAGGAGTTGTTAGTAGATATATGAGTCATCCTAGAGTTGAGAATTGGAATGTGGTAAAATAGATTCTCGGATACTTGAGAGATTCATCCAACAAATGTTTATGTTTTGGGGGATCTAGTACTGATTTACAAGGCTATGTTGACTTAGATTTGGTAGGAGACATTGATACCAGGTAGAGTACAACATGATATAGTTTTACTGTCGGTGGGACAACTGTGAGTTGGATCTCCAAGTTACAAAAGGTGGTTGCTTTATCCACCAAAGAGGCAGAGTATGTAGCTGCAACATAGGAAAGAAAGGAGATGAAATGGATGCAATCCTTAATGGAAGAATTAGACAAAAAATAGGTTAACAATTATCTATTTACAGATAGCTAGAGTGCCATTCATCTTGCCAAGAATTCTGCCTTGCATTCAAAGAAAAAACACATCCAATTGAGGTATCACTTCATTCGGTCAGTATTGGATGATGGACGATTAAGGCTGGAAAAGATACATATAGATGAAAATCCAACGAATATGTTTACAAAGGCAGTGACAAGGGAGAAGTTGAATTCCTCTTTAGCTTCGGTTGGTCTTCAAGACTAAAACAATAAAACAAAACAACATAATCCAGGTTGTTTCTTTCAGTGGGAGCTACATGGATAGCGGTATTGCTACAGGATCAATCTCCAAGTGGGAGATTGTTTAGTGTGGTGCCTAATCAGTCTCCAAGTGGGAGAATGTTGATTTGTGGTGACTGATAAGGCAAGTACTGTACACTTTTCTACAATTCATGGGGTTTGTGGCAACGACATGAATTTCTTTTTGGTTAACTCGTCAAGCATTTTTTGGGTTGACTCATCAAACATTTCCCTAGGTTAATCCATCAAGCAAGTTTTAGGGTTAGGGTTTTTCTATAAGAAAAATGATGTTAGGGTTATGGTTGGCTAGAGTGAAGATGTATTGTAGCATTTTGCAGTGGTATTGAGCTGCAAGGAATCATTGGTTGTAAACTATTGAAATTACTGGATAATAAGACTGGACTCTCTGTTTGGTGGACGTAGCCCAAGATTGGGTGAACCAAGTTAAATTTGTGTATTCTTTTTCTACTTATGTGTGCTTTATTCCTTTACATTGTTGGTTATATTTACATGTAATTGTTAGTTTTATGTCTTCTATTCCTAACATTGAGGTTTCAAATTCAAGATGAATTAAGTTTGGCTACACCAAGGATGATGGAGGAATGTTTTTAGTTATCTTCTAGGGAAGAAGAGAAACTAAAAAGAAGACAAGAAAGACAAGGAAGAGGCAAAGACAACATTAGTAGAGGAAGAGGCACAAGGTAGACCTATGAAGACCAATAAGATGCAAGAAAAAACAAAGACCAAGTTGCTAATCAAAGAGTTGGATTTAGAGACTATAGAGGAATATTTGATGGAGGTAGAATTTCCAATTCATTTTCGAGAAGGTGTTATAATTGTAATAATTTTTTCCATCTAGCATTCAAGAGCCCTGAAAAGTAAGGTTCTACTTCAAGTGGTAGTGAAAGGAGAAATGAAAAGAGAGTGCAATTGATGCAAGAAGATGAAGATGAAAGTGTCATCTCTCCTAGTCATCTTGTTGCTCCAAAAGTGGGAGAGTCATTGATGGTGAGAAGAAAATTCCTAAAAGAATCCAAGGAGAAGGAGATGACCCAAAGAATAACATTGTTCAAGGCCACCTGCAAATACAAAGGCAAGGTATGTAAGGTAGTGATAGATTCAAGTTCTACTGATAATATGATGTCAAATGGAATGGTAGATAAAATAAAGTTAGAGAAAAATCCTCATGAAAAACCATATACAAAGTGTCTTGGTTGAAGGATGATCAGTCCATTTTTGTTCATGAACAAGATTTGGTTGAGTTCAACATTGGTGGATATCGAGATAAGATACTTTGTGATGTTTTGCCAATGGATTGTTGTCATTTATTACTTGCAAGGCCGTGGTATTTTGATAGGTATTCACTTTATGATGGAAGAGAGAATACTAACACCGTTGAAAAATATGTATTACTTTCACACTAACACCATTGCAGGAGGATGTTAAGGGACAAGGTACGATAAAAAAAGTAATCATGTTTGGAAAGGATTTGTGAACATAGAGGAAGAAAGACATGAAAAGGTGGTAGCCACTTCAAGGATTGATGGTACTGAGTTGGTAGAGCTAAAGAATAATTAGGTTTTGATGAGAAAAGAAGATGAAAAGGTGACAAAGATAGTTCAAGAGAAGGTCAAGGATGAATTCCTTGGGAAGACAACTAATAAAGGCATGATGAAACTATGATTGGGAAAGTTATTTGTCCATTGAAAGAAAAAGAGGTGAAGAGACAATCTAATACTGTCAAACCTGAGGTTGGTAAGTCTGATAGGAAAATGGTCTTAAGGGCAAAGAACATGAGGACAAAGACAAAGACAAAAGATGAAGTGAATCAAAGTGTTTGGAAAAATAACTTGGGCAGATCAAGTATGCAATAAGAGGGAAGGACTAAACAATAAGGGATAGAGTTGAAAAAGGATTTTTTTAAGGTACAATGGAGAGTTCTACATCAGTTTCAGATGGTGGAGAGGTCAGACAATAATCAACTGATCAGTTTGGAAAGATGGAGCACTATCCAAGTGGTAACAAGTTCAAGGGTGCCAAGCACAATGCAAGATTTTTATTTTTAAATTTGTGGAAAGGAATGAGAGATGCAAGAAATTTTAGAGGTCAAAGACATGGAGTATTCAAAGGCGGACAAGTTGCAATACAATTTCCAAGGGACATGGAAACCTTTTCAGGTTAGTTGTATGGTGTAGGGGCATCAAGCTTATTTTGCTAATATGGTCAATTTTGGTTTTTTGATAGGTTTTAGGGTGTGTGAGTCTTTTTTTGTTCCAATAAGGTCATAATAGACCACTTAATATGTAATCAGGAGTCATTGAGTTTATATTGTCCTATTTTTGTAATATTGTCAAAAATTGCTATGAAAAGTTGTAAAAATGCAAGTCATATAATGCCAACGGTCATAGAAGTTTAAAAGTTAGTTTTGGTCATTTGTGTAGTTATTTTTTTTAAGGAAATGAGTTTAAAAATGCCTTGGAAGGTCGAGGAGGATGTTATTGGTCAGTTTTGTAAAATTTGGAAGAGGATTTCAATGAAATATTCATTATTTTCTATGATTTTCACCTATTTTTTGTTGCTATATAGTTCTCTACAACCTTGTACGACCTTGTGATTGTGCAAAAACAAACATAATTGATAGGGCATTGAATCCTATTTCTTCTGCAATTGCTTTCATAGTTTTTATAACGTTTCATGAAAGTTATTGCAATGTTAGTGTGACAGGGTATGAAACCCTTACCCAATGAGGGTTTGGATAAGAAATTAAGGGTTATAACACTTTTCACCTTTAAAATTTTCTCCAAATTGATAGTTTGAGAGCTCAAGGAATTTAGTTTAAGATTTTGTGGCTTGTAGGCTTGGAGAAAAGATTTTGGGGGGATTTTTGAGGAAGCCCTAGTCAAACTATTCCAAAAATTAACCCTGGTAAATGTGGGCAGTCATAAGATTTGGGGAGGACAATCAATTTTTAGTACTTTTGGATGCCTAGAAACTATGTAATGTTTCCTTTTGTGAATAATTCCAATGAATAGAGTGATTGGTTGATGCGTCGAATGAGGTTTTAGAGTGGTTGCTTTGTAAAAAAGGGCTAATTGTGCCCCTAAAACCGTTACCAATCCTGATTTGGTCAAGGTGTTCCAAAACAACCTAGGGTGAAACTGGAGTACGATGTGTACCTTCAAAATGGGTATCTTATAATTCCAACCTTTTGTATCAAAGGTCATTGTGCAGAAAGTTGTGTGTCAAAAACCCCATATTGAGGGCTACTAGGAGTTGGTCTAGTTTGTGAAGGAAACCTAATCGAGTCATTTCAAGGGCACATGTTTGGGTTTGTGTTGTGTTTTTTGGAGATTCCTAAGGTACAAAAGGCCATCAGATCAGTTGTCACATTGAGGTTGAATGTCCTTCATACAAAATGCACTTGAGACCATGGGTGGTTGTTTCCAAGTTGTCAAGGTGAGTTGGGAGAAAGATCTCCCTTTGTGAATCCCATCCTTTTGCTCATTTGCTTGAATTTGTATCTAGTTTGCATCACCATCTCTATCTCTACATCAATATCCAAGAGTATAAACACAATTCTTGTAAACAAAGACAAAGGATATGGAAAGGGTACCACAATTTCATAATCTCCAACCCTATTGATGTACACATAGATTAAATATTTCAGCAAGGGATTTAGATTTACTTTGTCAAGAGGTGAAAATCTTACTATTGGAACCCCTCATAGATCAATTGACCAAATGATTTCAGCACATGGTAAAGTTAACAAACTATTAACTATTGAGAATCACTCTACATAGATAAAGGGGCATGTGAATATTCCAGCACACATGCTTTTGGGACATTTGGCTTCAAGGAAATGGCAAAAAACTTAAAATAGTACTTAAAGATGGATTCCTAGATGATGCTTTTGCAAACACGAAATTGTCATTTGTAAGGGTTACAATAACTGGGCTTTAGATGATGGAATGTCATAAATAACAATGCACCATATGTGGAATTAAATGTTGTAATCAAAATGACAATTCATTTATAGACTGTAAATAAAATGAAGTAATTCATTTGGTATTTAATTTTACAATAATTTTTCCTTTTATTTTACTTAATGTCGAACATAACCAATCTTATTCAATACTTGCCTTATACAGTTAAACTTGAAAGAAGTTATAGATTCTACTAATATTTGCAATGGAAGAAGTTCACAAAACATCTACAAATCAAATTGACAAAATTAAACCCCAGCCACAAACTGATATTACAAATCATATCAAATCCTTATCTACAAGTGGAGGCAACCCCAAACAAGCACAATAATTAAATGCGCTAAATTCTATAAGTAAATTAATTCCCCCTCAATGCTCTAAACAATATTTCTGTAAGGGGCTGGCGATTCACTAAGCGGATGGGGGCTATGTGCAGTGCAAGGCACGCATAGTCGCAGTGCAGGATCTCGCACGGTGCGGATCCGTGGTGCAATCTTGGGACCGTGTCGCTTGGAAGCTGGGCACGCGGTTGTGGCGTAGGATCGCGCAAGGTGCGGATCCGAGGTGTAAGCATGGAGGGTAAGTGCNNNNGTGCACAAGGGAGGCTAAGAGTGGCCGACCCCCTCAAGAGGGACGAAGCAGAGTAGTCCTTCCCCCATGTCTTGCGGTAAGAATGGGGTACCGTATGGTAAGAGGTGAAATGGAGTAACCTCGCCTTACCGTTGGCTGGTGAGGTTTATTGGTGGAGGCAAGCTTGTGGTTCCGATCTCGGTGAAGTGGAGTAACTGAGCCAATGTTGGGGATGGCTCCAAGGGAGCTGTCCAAGACCCGAAAGCTAGGGAAGCAGAGTACCTAGTCCCAAGGTGGGAAGCAACTGCGTAAT
>MU228104.1:11265999-11282500 GCA_018584345.1 Thuja plicata
AGTCTGGAAGCAAGAAATGGACTTGACCGCAATGGGGGTCGCGAGTAAGGCTTGCCAGTGCCGCGCGAGGTTGGAATTCTCTGGGAGAGGCTCATCCTGGGCATGAGCTAAATCTAGCCCCGTGACAATTTCCACTGCCAAGTAGTGGTAGATTATAGAACAAAGTGCAAGTCTAATCTGAACACAACATCCCTATCTTTAGAAAACAACGGAAAAACAGAAAAGAAGAGAATAAGACATAGCTATAGTGAATCAACCCCATTCTAGAGATTTACTCTTCAATGTCCTTAACTCCATATAATTAGCCACAACTATGTTAGAAATTTGAAGATAAAGAAGCTATCAGTAGAGCTATAATAGAGTACAATAGAATATGAACTTGTGAAAGCCCCTACCAAAAAAGAATTACCAATACCACCCGTACGGAGTTGAACCAAAGATGTATACAAGCACGGTTGTATTTCCTCTGCCACTACTTGAAGTCTTCCCTAAATAACATCTACTGAACTCCCATTTGAACCACTTCTACTTCCATTCCCAACAATCTCAACTGCTCTAGTCACTCTCTATTCACAGCACCTTCCATGCCTAGGAGGACCATGTGGGGGGGGGGCCATGTGGGGATTTTCATCAAAAGCATATTTCAATCTTACAAAGACAAAATGAGGCAACCATGTAGCACCACCACCAACATTTACCTAAGGAATATTAGCAGGATCAAGGACCACAATAAGTCCAAAATCTACCACATTGTGTGGACAATCATAATGAATATTGCTCTTAGCAACAATACTAATTGCTCCATCCAAAGGAACGTGGCCTACATTGTCTACGGTCACTGATGTATCAGCATTGGAACCCAAGTGGCATTCTAAGCACAACTCAACAATGGGTTCTCTGTCAGGGAGCTAAATCACCACTCTGCCCTTGTGATGTCCCCTTCTTTCAAGCAATGAGTTTTAGAAATTCTCGCAGAACCCATATTGGCAATGTTAGCAAAGTAATAAAAGATGCAACTCTAGAAGCATCATATGGATCCAAAGCAACTCGACCACTAAAATAGTCACATATTTTATGAATTTCAGCAGAGCTAAGTTCATCTTGGCCATTTGTTTGGTTTTGATGATGCTGCTGCTGGTGAAAACGCTTCACACTTAGAACTTGTAAAAGAAGTTGGACGTGATGCACACTCACAACAAAGACATTGCCTCTGTAGAAAATCTAGAAAAAATATCTGATCAAATCATCATACCAAACCTGAGCACAATGCTACAAATTGGAATAAGATAACGGTAACATATTTATAATGACTTCAACACTAAAAAAATATCTAAGAGGGAGACATAACTCTTTTCAACTACTCTAAAATTGCGATTCATTTGAAATCTTTCAATTGAATTCTTAATTCTTAATTTGAATGGAATCCAGAAATATTAAACACAAAGATTCTGCTATTCTGTAATGATTTTACCAGCCCATGATACAATTTTATGCAAAGTCATAAATTTCATTAAATAACAGTTCAACACAATCAAATTCAAAAATCATATTACACAACAATTCGATAAGATTAAATCTAAAAAAAATTAATAGACAACAGTTTAACATAGTCAAATCCCTCTACCTGCCCTATCTCATCATTGACAACTACAACACCATATTTGGATATTGATTCATCAACCTAGCACAAAAAGATAATCATCATTTGATTTTACAATCATTAGGATAAATTATTTATAAGTATTTACTTTAGGCAATTATAAAGATGCAGGATTCAATATGTAAGAGAAAATTTCACCTTGTCACCATGATAGATGCTTCCCCTCCATGTTTTGTATGAAACTCAATCATTTGTTGTAATGGGTATTCACTATTGACATCACTATTCAAAACAAAAAATGGTGCTCCAGATCCATCTATTAGCTTGTCTCTTGCAAGGGCTAAAGACACTAAAGACACTGCAGTACCCATGGGCTCAGTTTCCTGAGAACATGTAATTTTAATCCCATTTTTTTATTAGAAGTCCTCCAAGAAGCTTAGTTCAACCTAAGCGAAACAAAAAGTTCCCTAGTTTTCATCATTATCTTTAGAGAAGACAAGATCTAGCTATATTTTAACTTATCAACATTTAAAACACAAGGTACTTGAAAGTGCAACCAAATTAGTTACAAATAGATCAAATTTCTTGAAAAGCTTAACAAGAGTTGTAACATTGGCTCTGGGGCTTGGTATTGTATCGTTTGAACCATCCTAACTTGCATTCAAACTGTCTTTTCTTCCCAAATACACTTCTTAGAATGGACCACCACTCTACATCAATAGTCCCAAAATGGAAATCTGAATTGAGTTATAATTTGACTTCGACAATTGTTTTGGGTTATATTCATCTTTTTGCAAACACGATGAGAGGAGCACACTTCAAAAGAAGCAACACTTTAAAGGGCAAAATTAAATCTACAAAAATATGTCATTTCCTGAATGTGCAATGGGTTGTGATTGAATTCATTTGAGGGTGTGTACTATGTAGCACAATCAAGCATAACAATATGAAGCTTGGATTGTAGACACCATTTTCAGTGTTGTGGAGACCACGATAAAGAGTTTTCCATGGATTGCAAATTATGTTTGTCCAATTAAGTGGATGTTTATACATTGATGGTAAAGATGGATGCCAAGATTAAAAGATCAAATGCTTTCCAGACTTAAAATCTTGAATATAAGATGGGTACAACCGTATTAGGTGTAATAGAAACACAATAAGGAAATTTGGCATATGTTTAAATTTTGTTCAATATAATAGTGCAGACTTCAACACAAAAGTCATAACAAAATCACTTGAGATGAGATTACAACCATTTTTTTAATGTTCGAGATTCGTTCATCTTATGTGCACCAAAATAATTGTAAGACAAGAAAATATGAAATTCAGCACCATGCAGTACCTTCATGAGCGACTTTGTGGTTGAACCACATAATGAGGTTTGTGATTTATGCAAATATAAATTGTAGATGCACATTTAACTTTTAAGTGACTCGATTTGGCTACCTTATTTTGAAATAGAATATGTACTAGCTGTGCCAGTGAAATATTGAATGACCTTGGATCCTTGCTGCCCCAAAATGCCTTATTCTATATGTACCTATAGCTACAGAATCTGGTACTGACCATTGAATTGTGACAACACCGTAAATGTATTATTTTGCTGTGATCACTCGAAGAATACACTAAAATCATCACAATCATCATATGCAAAGACCCACTTTCTACTGCCATCATAAATTTCAACCACTAAAAATGTGCCTTTTGTGAGAAGGTCATTTCTCGGATTTCCAAACCAGAAAGAAGCAGAAACGGTATCCCCTATTTTGTATGAAGTCTCTGATACATCTTCTTTGACATTACCAAAACTTGCATTGGTAGGTATCTTGTCAAAAGAAATAGGCCCCAATATTTCATCTTGATTTGCTAACAAGTCGTGGAGATTCACCATTATTGGGAATTCTAATTCCCTTTGCCCTTGCTTCTGTCATCTTTCTTGGATATAAGCAGACAGAGTGTGTGAACCATACAAAGTGGAAGCTCTCTGCCTATGTCACCAATATAAGTTAGACTCCATTTGGTTACAGGAATTAAGCTGGAATTGGCATAGGTGTATTTCGATTTTGTCGAATCTGCTGTTTGGGAGTGCAAAGTGAAAATAGAAGAGGGAAATGTATATGCTCATTTTGACCCAAAATGAACATTTGAATCTTCCACTTGAAGAGGTGGAATTGGAATTTGAGGACCAAATTCTATTTTTCTCAATCCCCATTTTGAAATCATTTTGGGTCCGCGTGCAAACAAATTACATTTGGGGTCCGCAAGCAAAAATGTTTTTAGGGCATTCACATCATTTCCCCCAACATTTTTGGGGGCGACCAAGAAGAGGGTTTGACTTCACTGCTCTGGATTGTGCTTTGTCCTTGACTTCACTGCTCTCGTTGTGCTTTGTTAACCCTGCTCGCTAGCTGCTCTATTGCTCTATTGTGTTCGACGGGCTGGAAAGGCTCTCCTCAACTGTTCTGTTCTGTTCGAACGACATCAAAGTTTCTCTGTTTAATTTTGAAACAAAGTGAGTACAACTCTGTTTTTGGAATCTAGTATTTGAAACCAATGCCTTAGTTGTTGCTGGGAGTTGTTTCATATGTTATGATATCTCACTGCATATCCTTCTGCAATGGGCTAGTTTTCTGAATATAGTAGCAGTGTTTCATATTTAGATTATTGTGTTTCCTCTTATTGTCTATGTTCAAACTCGACATGGCTGTGTGTGGTTCGATGTATCAATGTTGGGAAACAATTATTATGCCTAATTTCATCATCTATTACAAATGGTAGTATGTTTTCCATTTTATAAAAATGTGAATCATTATACTTTCGATACACTCTTATTTTTTTCCAACGTTGTCTCTTATTGCTGATATAAACCTGTCTGCTGCCTTATACATTTTTCCAGCCCAATTGTTATCATGCTTTTCTTTCCAAAATGGACTTTTCCTTCGGTGCAGAAGGTCAGTTATTAAAACGGTAATTCAAATGTGAAATTTTGTGGCTGTGAAGTATATAAATTCACCTACATGTATCGCTGAATATTATTGCAATGTTATATATAGGGATCGTTGTATATTATTACATCATTTTATATATTGTTTGCTGGTCAATATTATAATGTTTTATATGTATGCACTCTAAAATGGTTGTGGTCCTATTTATCATTTTATCAATTTATCAAATTTCTGAATCAATATTTTGGAAATTTTAAATTCAAATCAATTTCTTTGATCAAATTGTAATTAATTCAATTATTTCAAAATTTTCTAAGGTTTGATCATTTTTATTTAATTAAAAGATTTTATCTCTCTTTTAATTAAATAAAATTCATCTTATTTAATTAAATTAAATTTTTCCCTTTTAATTTAATTAAATTCATCTTATTTAATTAAATTAAATTCCTCTCATTTAATTAAATAAAATTCTTCTAATTTATTTAATTAAAAGAAAATCCCCACTTAAAACACTTTATTTGATGAAAAAGGAAATAAATTAAATGAAAATTAAATAAAAATCATTTTTTCTTCACATCCTTTTAAGTGGTGGGTTTTTGCCTCTTAATCATAGCTTTTGATTTTTGCCTCTTAATCTCAACCGTTAACTTTCTTATAAAAGAGACCTCTCCTTCTCATTCAATATACATCTTTGTCATAGTATTGTTATGCTGCAGGTTTGGAGAGCAATTTTGGAGGAGGATTTGAGCACTCAAGTTTGGATATTGCAACTTCTCTATCTTCTTGTCTTCTTTTTCTTGCATCCATGGCTATTCATGTAGATTAGATTTATGTTTATTTTCATAGATTAGATTTGCATATTTCCTTTCATAGATTAATCATGCATTGTTATTACTTAGATTAATTTCTTTTCATGCATTATTATCATATATAGTAGATCTCATTTTCATGCATTGAATCTCTCATTTCATGGTGTATTGGCATGGACACTAACTAGGTCAATCTGAGGGCCTCCATTACACACCTTTACACTCCATGACTAGAGAGCTATGAGTCGATATTTGAGACCTCATTCTTGAACAACCTTGGATAGAATGATTCATAGAAGTGTGTCAACATTTTAGCACACATTTTTTATGCCCACTGTGGGGCAGAAGATTCATTTTCTGTCACAGTTATTTTTAGTAATTTAGTTTCGGATTTCTAAAATTTTTGTCTTTTCCGTACTTGTTAATTTTGTCTGTAGAGAAAGTTCGTGCGAGATTTGGCAGGTCCTGGCGTGAGATTTTGCTGGATCTGGTGTTTCCTCGCACGACACTGTGTACTTCCTCACACGATTTTGTGTACTTCCTCGCGCGAGATTCGACATCAGGCTGTGATCTGACTGGTTTGCTATTTTTCTGCATTTTTCTCCTACTTGTGCATTTTGTCGCGTGGTCGTGCATTTCCTCACGCAAGATTTTTGTTTCCTCGCGCAACACTGTGTACTTCCTCACGCGGCTATCTGTGTTTATTCGCGTGAGATTTTGTACCAAAGATCTGATTTTCATTGCTATATTGATATATCTCTGATTTTTCGTGCTAACCACTAATGTTTACTGTTTCTAGTGGTTTGTGATTTGTAATTTGTGATTTGCTGTTGTTGTTGCTGATTTGAACTTGCTTGGATAAAAAACAAAATGATTCGGGTTGCTTTGGATTTGAGGTATTTTGTTGCTCTCTATAACATTTGGATTTTGGGAATTAAAATAAACATCTCATGTGTTTAACTTGAGTGTTTCTTGCTTTCATAGATCACATTTCTAATTGGTGCTCTAAAAATGGACCTAGATTTGTTTTCTTGCATATATGTTTCACATAATAATTAGGCCCTATGAATAATATTTGTGGTGATCTTGAGAGAGTGGGCTTCATTCGCTTGTTTTATATGCGAAGCTCTTTTTGACGATAGATCCCCTTGTAGGTAGGGAAGAATTTTGTTTTTACCTCATTGGTCAACTTGGTTTGGGCTTCAACTTTTGGCAATACTTTCTCTCTTTGGGGGATTGGTGTCATTTGTTATTGTGTAAACTTTGAATGAGGTGATTTTAAATTAGTGAGTCAATGAATTATGTTTGCTATGTTTTGGTGAGGTGAAGAGGCTAGAGGATTATGCTCTTTTCCCTTTTGAGAGAATAAAAAACTTGGAACCCTTGAATCCAAATCAAGTCCCCATGTGGTCCATATTGTGAGTCTTCCTTGTTAGAGAGGGTTAACCGTAGTGGACATTCCCTTTATTGGGTCAACCACGTGGACGAAACCTCAAGCGGTAATAGTCATTTTCGCCATGGTAGCAACAACCGCTATATAAATGTCCTCGTGGAAGAAATCTCCACGGGTGTAGTTTCTTGTGGGTTGTCAGATCTTCTCAACAGCTCCTGATTGATTAAATTCTTGGACTGTGTCAAAACCTCAGTGCGCCGGGATTGAATTTCACTCACTTGAGATTGCAAAAGTTGCAAAGTCAAGCCATTACTAAGAACCATAGTGCAACCAACTTTTTATTTTCTAGGACTATGTGTGTGATTGGAAAAAAATTGACAACATACACAAGTAGCATTCTTATGGAGTAGAAATACTATGACACTATTTATGTTCATGTGCAAAGTTGCTTTGTCCCTTGCTCATTGTTTGAAGACATTGATTTCTTGAACTCCCTGTTTGTTGTCTTATATGCTTGATTCATAATAAAATCTGTTAATGTACTTAGTTGGATATTTAAATCATATGAAATCTGAGTTATGTTGCCTTCTCTCACGTGAGAAAATAGTTTTCTCACATCGTTTGCTGAGTTTCCTCGCGCGGCCATCTGGGTATCCTCGCGCGAGCCTTGCTGTCAGTCACTATTACCCTATTTCACCAGTCTGAGTTTTCTCGCGTCATTCTGTGCATTTCCTCACGCGAGACAACATTTTCTCGCGCAAAACTGTCTGTTAGTGCACTGTTTGCTGTCATTTTTGAGCATGTTTAGCTTGTTGTCCTATCATTTTCAATTTTCTGGGTTGATCCGAGTCAGATTGGACTACTTACCTCGTTGTTAGAAGCTTGTTTAGCTTTAGATTCTTTCATTTTGACCTCTTGAATTAGCAATCTCTGGTTCCACAAGTGACCTTGCTTGGCACTTGGTGAGCTAGAAATCATCCTTGTTGAAAAGATAAACCTTTAGATTCTTTGATAACACACTTGGAGAGTTTTGGTAGTCTCTTGTCCATTCACTTTCATACAATTTCAATTTCAATTTGAAATTAATTTGGGTAAGACCATCCTCCTCGTCCATATGTGCTAGGGTATTCACCCAAATTTATTGGGCACCTCTGTGGCAGTGTTGGCTTATCCCTATTTGCAATTTTCTATCTTATCACCTCTTTTTGGACAAGTTAATGTATTTTCTATCCTAGTTTGGTACCAACATTTCTTAGGGTAATCCTATCAACTAGTACCTTTTCTTTCATGCCAGTTACAACAAGATATCAAGTAAATCAAGGAAAATGACCTCAAGTGGTTTTTAACCAACTACCCCTAGTTCAAACTCGCCAAATACATAAGGGAAAAGAACTCATATTTGATCAATCACCTAGGAATATTTTGGAAGTGTGGTTTGATTCCAAGAGTCATCTTAGTGAGTTGGGTATCCCCTTAGCATCTTCTCATTCTTCCATGGATATGAGTCACACAATGACTCGGAAGGAGAGGGAAGCCAGAGATAAACATTATGAGGATATGTTTGCAAAGAGTGGACATGTTATTTCATTTAGTGGTTCCTCTCATGGTAGTAGACCAGCCTCACCCCTTATTTCAACAAGATATTTAGATGCACATCAAAGGGCTGAGAGAGAGAGAGGTAAGAGACATGCTTATCAAGATAGCCAATCACAACATGAAAGCCAACATGGAGAACCTTATGATGCTCATATCAATACTACTTATACCAACAACTTGTTTCAAAATTCAAGACCAATCTCACCTACCAATTACATGAGTGACAAACTCAAGAGGATTGAGCATGAAAAGAAAGCTTTCCAAGATGAACAAGCTCATAAAGAAGAACAAATTAGATGTCTAGAAATGGAGAAACAAACTTTGATTGAAATTGAAAGAAAAGCCTTCCAAGAAGAGCGAGATAGGCTCTTGGCTCAACAACTCAATGATCCATTCAATAATATGCATGTTAGTGGTGGAAATAATTCTCCTCCATCCACTCCTCCCAGGACTCCATGAAGTAGGAGACATTCAAGATCACCATCACGATCTCCTAGTCCTAGAGGAAGAAGAGTTTCAATACATGATCATTATAGGAGACACACTCCTCCTAGGAACTCAAGGCCACCTTCTCAACGTGCTCATTATGGTTCACAATATGGTGGTAATAACTCAAGCTTTGATCACATCTCCCAAGACTTTATACAAATGTAACAAGAGCCATTCTTTCAACAGTATGTGGAGAAATATGTGGAGCAAAACCAGGATAAGTTCCTAGAGAATCTCATCAACAATGGTGCTAAAGTCCCTTACAATTTTGATGTGGATAGAAAGATCAAGAGGAAAGGTCCATCCCAAGAAGAACAACTGGATGAATTGAAAAGACAAATAGCTCAAATGTCCGCACCTAAGAATTCTTTCTCATTGGACTCAATTTGTCCTAATCCTTTTGATAAGAGTGTTGACATGAAAGAATTTCCTAGAAAGGTTGAAATTCCTCAATATGACAAATATGATGGAAGTGGAGATCCACATGATCATGTGCAACATTTTTGTACCACAAGTTTTGAGTTCCATCAAGATGATTCTTACCTCATGAGGTTATTCCCACAAAGTTTTAAGGGACAAGCAATGGACTGGTTTACTAAGATAACTCCTCCTGTTAAGACTTTCAAAGAGCTTGTTCACAGATTTGTTCAACACTTTGCATACAATGTTTCAAGATCTATCACTTTGTTGGACTTATGTAGCTTAAAACAAAATCAAGGAGAATCCTTTGTTACTTTCTTACAAAGGTGGAGACGAAAATGCTCTTGCTATTCTAGAACTATTCCTGATAATGAAAAGATTGACATTCTTGTTAGTAACTTGGTTCCCGAATTGTGGTATGAAGTTAAGAAAGTGGTTTTTGATTCATTCGACACCATGGTTGAAACTACATGTAGAATCGAGGATGTTTTGAGAGAACAAGGAATTTTGACTAAACATGGTAATAACAACAACAATGGTCAAAACAACAACTCTAACAGGGATAAAGGGAAGAACCAATATTGGAATAAGAACAAACAAGTGGTTAATGATGGAGTTGTGGATTCCTCCCAACATAAAGATCAACCTATGCTCCACTTATCTAGTACTGTTCAAGCTGTGAAGCCCAATACATCCACTCAACAAGATAGTAAGCCAAGTTACCAAGGTAAGCTTAAGGGTGAAAGACGTCAATTTGCAAAACTTGGTGAAACATATGAGGAAATTTTAAAGAAACTTATTGATAGCAATCTGGCACATCCTCTAGATGCAACACATTTTCACATACCTAAAGTTAAACCTTGGTGGTGGAAGGAGGAAGAGTTTTGCATATTTCATAATGGTATTGGACATAATGTTGAAAATTGTGGGAGACTCAGGCATATTGTTCAAGATCTTATTGAGAGTGGAAAACTTACAGTAGATTGATTGAACACCAATGCTGATCACAAAGAATTCAAGGAGCCTTTGCCCAAATATGAACAGGGGGAGACCTCTAAACCTAAGAATGGCAAAGCTGCAGTCAATTATACTTACATAGATGCAGAAAATGTTGTCAATATGCTTGAAATTATTGGAGAAAATGTTAACATGATGAGTGGAAGAGATTCTTATGGTTATGATCTGGATGAAGAATCTCCTCCTATTTTTGATAGAGAACCTGTTGTGGTGCTAAGGGGTCCCAACTCTAGAAGGTCGTCTCAAGCCCTTAATGTTGTTACCCGAAGTTAAGGTCTCATTGTCATTAGAGGACCCAATTCAAGCCAGTCAAGTAAACCTAGAAGCAAGTGGCGTCTAAGCCTGTCACCTTGAAGCCAATTGTTAATCCTAAATCAAACTACAATCTTGTTGATCAGTTACAAAGAACCCCCGCTCAGATTTTGATCTTTGAGCTTTTAGAGTTGTCTCCAAGACATAAAAAAATCCTTGAGGATGCTGTGCGCATGGCAAATGTCCCCAAAAAATTAGATATTGATCAATTCCAGAATATGGTTAATCACATTGCCACCCCTCATTTCCTTTCATTTTTTGAAGATGATGATAAATCTTTGAGCCATCCGCACAATCTTGGTCTTCATATTGAAGTCATGATCCATAGAACTCGTGTTAGGCGCGTGTTGATAGATGGGGGTGTTGGGCTTAATATTTGTTCTTTTAGTCTTTTGAAAGAGTTGGGGTATTCTGAAGAAGTTATAGATACTAGAAAAAGGATTACTATCAAAGCCTATGATGAGGCAGAAAGAAGTTCCAAGGGGTTGGCCGTCCTTCCTGTTAGGATTGGCCTTGTTGAAAAGGATATTGTATTTCAAATAGTTGATGCTGGACCCCTTGCTTATAATATCTTACTTGGTAGACCATGGATTCATGACATGCAAGCAGAGTCGTCTACCTACCATCAATGTGTTAAGTTCCCCTACAATGGCATAGAGATTTGTATACCTGGGGATAACACTTTATCTGTTAATTCAATTTCAGCAGGGGCTCATGTTCCCCTCAAAAGAGAAACTGAAGATTTTGATACTACTTTAGCTAAATGTAAAGACAAGTTTAAGTCAGTAGACCTTGGTCTTATGGAAAACCTTCAGAAGAGATGAAGCCTTCCTCTTCAACTATGACATTATTTGGAAAATTTGTAGAATCATCAATGCCTATCCAAGATGAGAAAGAGGAAACATTTGTTAGAGACTGGATCTATAGAGAAGAAAAGTATAGGCACAATGAGAGCTTCTCTCCTTCTCCTAAGACTTATGGAAGAGGATATACCTTTGTCAAGAAGATGGGCTATCCTGGTTATGACCCTCTTAATCACAATTTGGATGCTAGGTCCAAACCTCTTGATCATGCTCAATTTGGACGCAAGTCTAAGAAACCAGTTGGCCTAGGATTTGAAAATTGCAACAAGCGTACCAATCCTCTCTTTAAAAAGTTGGATAGTGACGATGAACCAGAGTATAAACCTAATTTGACAAATCAACAAAATATGTGTGAAGATTGGGTCCCTTCTACTACTCTCCTTTGGGGAGATTCAGATATTTTTGTCACCCATACATTAGTTGCAACTTTAGAACAAGAATTAGATATAGAAGATCCTTTGAGAGAACGTCAAAGAAAAAATCTTGTTCATTTAATGGAGAGAGAAAGTGCTAATTTTGATGAAACTGAACCTTCTACCTCAAGATGTCCCAAACCTTCATGGTGTAAGCATCCTAGTCGCTGTTTAGATACAAGTTCTAATGAGTATGAATGGGACTCTTTTTCAGATCCCTCCTCAGTTGATAGAGATATTGATGTTGTTCACACTTTTAGTTCTCAACCCGAGGTAGTTAATGAGCCACGTGTAGGATTAGAGGTTTTGAACCCACATGTTGCCTTAGTGGATGATTCTTCGCTTGTTAGGATGAATCCTGATTTGGGTAGCTTAGAGGGATACTTGACAGACTCTGACTCTTTAGTCACCAACGATAATATCATTCATATTTACAACCTTGAACCATCCGTTTCTTTATCTCTTGTTCATCCCGAACTTATTGATTGGTCCCAACGCTATCAAGAGCCTGAGCTTTTAACATTCCAAAATGATTATGAGATAGCTTGTTATCTAAATGTCATTTAACCTGTAGTCTCTTCCACCAGTGAACCGGCTACCAGTATGATTGAGCCAGACATCAAGTACCTTAGTCACAAGATAAATAGAAAAGAAAATTAAAAAAATAGGTGTTCTGATGGTGAAAACCACTGTGTGGTGGTGTCAGAACCAAAAAAAGTAAAAATAAATGACGTATCCAAAGGTGAAAGCCTCTCTAAGGTGCCTAAGGATGAGGTACTTGATCGTCTCCCCAGTTATTTTTAGGATAGATCTTCAGTGCTTATTGATCCAACACAAGCAGTTAATTTGGGTACAAATGAGGCTCCACAAATAGTACACCTGGCTGAGTCCTTGTCACCAACAGAAAAGGAAACTTACACCAAGTTCTTATAGAGAAAGAAGATCAATTTTGCATGGACTTATTCAGATATGCTGGGATTGGACATAAATCTTATCATGCATCACTTGTCCATAGCTCCAAATGTCAAACCAGTTAAACATAAATTTAGGAAGATGCATCCTCACATAGCTCTTCTAGTCAAAGCAAAATTAGAAAAACTCCTTGGTGCAAAATTTATGAGAGTTATTGCCTATGCTGAATGGATATCAAACATTGTACCAGTTTCCAAACATGATAAATCCATTCGAGTTTGCACAGATTTTAGAGATCTCAATAGAGCATGCCCAAAGGATGACTTTCCACTTCCCAACAGACATGATAGTGGATATGAATGCAGGTTATGAGATTTATTCTTTGATGGATGGTTTTTCTGGGTACAATCATATTAAGATAGCTCCTGAAGATCAAGAAAAGACTGCATTCACTTGTGCATGGGGTACCTATTGCTAGAACGTTATGCCATTTGGATTAAAAAAATGTAGGAGCTACCTATCAACAAGCTATGAAAACTATTTTTTATGACATGATACATAAGAATATGGAAGATTGTGTGGATGACACCTTGGCCAAATCTAAACAAAGAGATACACACTTAGATGATTCAGAAGTAATTCTAGATCACATGGAACAATTTCAACTAAGGTTAAATCTTAAAAAGTGTGCATTTGGAGTCACATCTGAAAAATTACTTAGTTTTATCATTTTAGCAAAAGGAATAGAGGTGGACCCTGAAAAAGTTCAATCAATCATAGATATGCCACCTCCTAAAAAAATTAGTCAAATGAGAAGTCTTCAGGGACGTCTTCAATCTATAAGGAGATTTATTCCACAATTGGCAGATATAGCTCAACCCTTCAAAAATAACTTGCATAAGGGAGTCAAGTGTATTTGGAATGAGGATTGTCAAAAGAGCATAGATCAAATCAAGAAATACTTGAAAAATCCTCCTATTTTAATGCCTCCTATCCCAGGGAAACCACTTATTTTATACATTTCTGCAATAGAATCTTCCTTGGGGGAATTACTAGCTCAACTTGATGAGAATGGGAAAGAAAGAACAATATACTACATTAGCCGTACTCTTGTTTCATATGAGGTTAACTACACTAGTATTGAGAAAGCTTGCCTTGATGTTGTGTTTGCTTCCCAAAAGTTGTGACATTACATGCTTGTGCACACTATTCACCTCATAGCAAAAATAGACCCACTCAAATATTTGCTGAGTAAGGCTACCCTCACAGGTAGACTTGCTAAATGGATGATGATACTTTCAGAGTTTGACATAGAGTGCATTGAGCATAAATAAATCAAAGGACAATTCATAGCGGATCAATTGGCTCATTTCCCATTACAAGATAATGCACCTATTCAAGTTGACTTCCCAGATGAGCACCTCATGTACATGACTGAAAGAACATGGAAGATGTTCTTTGATGGATCTTTTATGCAAAATGGTTCAGGACCTAGTGTGTTGTTTGTTTCTCTGCATGGGTACACAATTCCTAAATCTTACAAGTTATTGTTCCCATGTACAAACAATATTGCTGAGTATGAAGCTTTAACAAATGGACTTAAGATGGCCATAGAATGGAGAATCACAGAGTGACACATCTATGGGGATTCTTGTTAGAATAATACACAGAAAAATGCAAATATAAATACATGGAAAGAGAACACAAAGACATAGAGATTTAACATGGTTCACCCAATCCCTGGGCTACGTCCACCAACAGCGAGTCCAATATCTTTATTATTATCCAACAGTTACAATTAGAAAACCTACAACTCAATACCATTGTAGAAAGCTACCAAAATCTCTCATACAATGAAATCTCAAAACCCTAAGCCCTTTTCACAAGTCTATTTGACCTAACCTAATTAGGGAAAAAAATACTCTGACTAATGGAGAATTGCTGCCCCAAGACCCCGCAAGGGGCTCTGCCCCTTGACCCTGAGCTTGGGGCCCAAATAGATATGTCTGGGGGGGAAACCACGCTGAAAGAAACTGAGTCTGATTAGGCTCCATATACATAACAATCTCCCACTTGGAGACTGATCAGACTCCACAACAATATCCTCCCACTTGGAGACTTATCGACCAAACCCGTAGCTCCCACTGGAATAAAGAAAACCACCCTGGGCTCTGCTGTTCTTTTATTTTGTTCAGTCTAGAAGACTAATCGAAGCTAAATAGGAATTCAACTTCTCCCTTGTCACTGCCTTTGTAAACATATCTGCTAGATTATCATCTGTATGTATCTTCTCCAACTTTAACTGTCCATCATCCAAGATTGACCAGATGAAATGATATCGCAATTGTATGTGCTTTGTTTTTTAGTGCAAAGCAGAATTCTTTGCAAGATGAATGGCACTCTGACTATCTGGATACAAATAATTATCTATCTGTGGATGTCCCAATTCTTCCATGAAGAATTGAAGCCATATCATCTCCTTGGCTGCCTCTGTAGCAGCAACATACTCTGCCTCTGTAGTGGATAATGCATTCACCTTTTGTAACCGAGAAATCTAGCTCACCGCTGTCCCACCAATAGTAAATACATAACCTGTAGTACTCCATCTAGTATCTATATCTCCTGCCAAATCTGAGTCAACATAGCCATGAATAGTAGTAGAAGAGCCCCGAAAGTGTAAACACTTATTGGATGTACCTCTCAAATATCTGAGAATCTATTTGACTGCATTCCAATGCTCAATCCCAGGGTGACTCATATACCGGCTAACGACTCCCACTGCATGTGCAATATCTGGCCTAGTACAAACCATAGCATACATTAAGCTCCCTACAGCTAAAGCATAAGGTATCTTGGACATTTTTGCCTCTTCTTCTGGTGTCTTTGGACACATTTATTTGGTCAATTTCAAATGACCAGTCAAAGGTGTAGTGATAGCTTTGGCATCCTTCATGTAGAATCTCTGCAACACCTTTTCAACATAATCAACTTGAGATAGAGTTAATTTTTTGTTCTTCCTATCTCTGCAAATTTTCATGCCAAGGATTTGTTTTGCTGTCCCCAAATCCTTCATAGCAAAAGATTTTGCTAACTGTTGTTTCAACCCCTTAATATGATCCATGTTAGATCTAGCTACAAGCATATCATCAACATATAAACATAAAATAATGTAGCTGTCATTATTTAACCTCTTGGAATAAACACAATGGTCAGAATTACATCGAGTGTATCCATTCTCGTTCATAAAAGTATCAAATTTAATATACCATTGCCGAGGTGCTTGCTTCAAGCCATATAAAATTTTTTGCAATTTGCACACTAAACTCTCCTTACCCTTGACCTCAAATCCCTGTGGTTGTACCATATATATTTCTTCATTCAAATCACCATGAAGAAAGGCTGTTTTAACATCAAGCTGCTTTAAATGCAAATCTTTAGTAGCCACAATACTTAAAATAGTACGAATATAAGTCATTTTAACAATTGGAGAAAAAATCTCATCAAAATCAATACCATGCTTCTGTGCAAATCCTTTTACGACTAATTTGGCTTTAAATCTTTTCTTACCTCCATCTTCTTCTTTCAACCTGTAAACCCATTTATTATGCAAAGCCCGTTTACCTGTAGGTAACTTACATAAATCCCAAGTCTGATTTTTCAGCAAGGAGTCCATTTCATCTGTCATTGCAGACTCCCACTGAAATTTTGTATCCACCTGCATAGCTTCATTAT
>MU228104.1:11284152-11294199 GCA_018584345.1 Thuja plicata
CTCTTTCCCTTTGACTTCCCTCATGATTTTCCATGATTTCCAGAGTTGTTTCCTCTGTCTCTTGTTCTGCCTCTTCTTTCTGCGTTCAATACACTACTCGATGTGGATGCCCCTGAGCTTTTCCTACAAATTTCCTCACTCAATAGAACACCGACAACATCATCAAACTTTAGGGTGTTGGAACCAGAAATAGAGTTACTAACAGCCATTACCAAGCCATTCCAGCTTTCTGGCAAAGAGCACAAAATCAAGAGAGCCCTAATCTCTTCATCAAAGGTAATTTTAACTGAAGTTAACTTACTTGTAACTGTATTAAACTCATTTAAATGATCTGTGACTGATCCACCTTCTACCATTTTCATGTTAAATAAACGCTTCATGAGAAATACCTTGTTTGAAGCTGAAGGCTTTTCATACAACTTCGCTAGGGTTTCCATCAGATCTTTAGCTGTCATTGCTCCAGTAATATTGAATGCCACCAATTGTGCTACGCATAAATGAATACTCCCCAGTGCCTTCCTATCTAGAATATCCCAATCTTCCTTAGACACTGCTGCCTCTTTCTTGGCTATTTCCTCTAATGGATGCCATAGATCCTTCTGATAGAGATAGTCCTCCATTTGCATCTTCCATAACTAGAATTTCTGCCCATTAAACTTATCAACCTTCAGCCTACCCTCATCTGCCATTTCTCCCACTTAACCAAGAGACTCTCCCACTAACTCGTGAGACCTTCTTCAGAGAATAGATGAAAGAACGAACGGAAAAAACCTTGCTCTGATACCACTTGTTAGAATAATACATAAAAAAATGCAAATATAAATACACGGAAAGAGAACACAAAGACAGAGATTTAACACGGTTCACCCAATCCCTGGGCTACATCCACCAACAGCGAGTCCAATATCTTTATTATTATCCAGTGGTTACAATCAGAAAACCTGCAACTCAATACCATTGTAGAAAGCTACCAAAATCTCTCATACAATGAAATCTCAAAACCCTAAGCCCTTTTCACAAGTCTATTTGACCTAACCTAATTAGGGCAAAAAATACTCTCACTAATGGAGAATTGATGGTCGACCCTTTACAATATCATTAAGTCATTGTTGGCGTCGAGGGGCGCTGCCCCTCGACCCTGCCCTGGGGCGTTGCCCCAAAGGGTCCCCGCAAGGGGCATTCCCCCTTGACCCCATCAGGGGCTCTGCCCCTTGACCCCGCCTGGGGCGCTGCCCTAAGACCCCGCAAGGGGCTCTGCCCTTTGACCCTGAGCTTGGGGCCCAAATAGATATGTCTGGGGGGGAAACCGCGCCGAAAGAAACTGAGTCTGATTAGGCTCCATATACATAACAATTCTCAACTAATAATCAACCAAGTTAATGATGAATATTAAATAAAACATGAGAAAATGGTACCTTACAATAAAATGGTTGATTCCTTGAAAAGATATTTCACATTTGTCACATTTCAAAAAATCCCTAAAGTAGAAAACAAAGAAGCTGATGCTATGGCTACACTTGCTTCACTTCTTCAGCTGGATCAACATGAATCAAGATTTGAATTCCTGATGGAAGAGCTACATCACCCTATCTTTGATTCCCAAGAAAGCCATGTTATTTGCACCCTTGTTGGTCATGAGTCATCCTGTTATGGTGCCATTTACTCATATCTTCGTGATGGCATTATACCTGAAAACTTTAACCGATCTGAATGATAAAACCTTACCCGAAACGCCTATCGCCATTCCCTTATCGTTGGTGATTTTTATAGGAGGGGTCTAGATGGAACACTTCTTAGATGCTTAGAAAAGGAAGAATTCGATCAAGCGTTAGTTGAAATTCATGAGGGCATCTATGGGGGACACTCCAATGGTCTTGCCATGGCCCAAAGGTTGCTTAGGGTAGGGTATTATTGGCCCACAATGCAGTTTGATGCAGTAGCTTTTGCAAAGCCATGTGAAAAATGTCAAAAATATGGTAACCTGATACATGCTCCAGGAAGGGAGCTCATTCCTTCTATATCTCATTGGTCATTTCAGCATTGGGCCTTTGATCTTGTTGGGTAGATTCACCCCAACTCATCAGGTGGAAACAAATTTATTATCATTGCTACTGATTACTTTACTAAATGGGTAGAAGCTATCCCACTTTTTTTTTCCTCGAGCAAGACAGTTTCTCTATTCATTTTGAACCATATCATCTGTCGATATGGAGTGCCTTCTGAGATTATTACTGACAACGAAGGCCAGTTTAAATATAAGGACCTTAAACAAATCTGCAAGAAATTCAAGATTAAACAACATTGGTCCTCCATTTACTTCCCGCAAGAAAATGGTCAAGCAAAGGCATCAAACAAGGCCATTCTTAAAATTTTGCATAGAATAGTCTATAAGAATGGTAGAGATTGACATTTATAAATAAATCTGGCTTTGTGGGCCTATAGAATGAGTATTCATACTCCTATTGGGGATACTCCTTTTGCCCTTGCTTATGGTGCTGAAGCAGTGTTACCTTTGGAGGTTGAGATTCCTTCACTTAGAGTTTCTCTTTGTGGTCTAGTTACAGATGAAGACTACTGTGCCATGAGACTTCAAGATTTAGAACTTTTAGATGAAAAACGTCAAGCATCATTTGACCATATGAGGGTCTATCAAAAGCGCATGTCCAAAGCCTTCAACAAAAAGGTTCGCCCTAGAGAATTCCAAGTGGGAGATGTTGTACTACATGAAAATCCTAAGAATCAACAACATAGAGATCAAAAGGGCAAATTTGAACCTAATTGGCTTGGACCTTATATTATTACAGCAGCTTTTGGGTCTGGTGCTTATTTACTGTCTACAGAAGAGGGAGAACAACTCCTTGATCCTATCAATGTCTTGCACCTGAAGAAGTTCTATCCATGATGCTCATTATGTCTGGGGGCATCCTTTTGTACATATTATTGATCCTGAAAAAATTCAAAAAAATGATATATTGTCAAAAATTCTAAAAATCAGAAAATGTCCTGAAAAAATGATCATCTTAGTGAAAACCTAGCAATAGGCACTTTGATGTATCTCCAAAAAAATTATAAATTCCAAAAAATACAAAAATTTAAAAAAATAGAAAAAGTGCCTTGGTGAAAACCTGGAAACAGGCACCTTGGTAGCAAAAATTTAAAAAAATTATAAAAAGTCCTGAAAAAAAAAGAAAAAAATGAAAAAAAAATGAAAGAAAAAAAATTGTAACAAAATCCAAGTGGTGAAAACCTAGAAACGGGCGCTACTTGAGGCATTTGCACCCCTATTTCTTAGCGCGTGACCTCAACATTTAGCCTTTCTCCATCATGTCTTGTCCTTGTTGCCTTGGTCTGAAATTGGTCTTTGTCTTTGTCTAGGAGGCATAACTGTGTTAGCTTTGGTCTCTTGGATGCATTAATCTTTAGGACATCTCGCAAATGGTGTTTTTCAATACCACCCCAACTGTATTTTTCAATACAACCCCTAACATCGAGTGTTTTTCAACACTTATCAGTTTGGTCTTACCCCATTTTATCATGTGGTCTTACCTACTTGCGAGCATTCGATCCTTATCCTCAGAACTCAGTATCAGTTAACACACTTAAATTTTTAAACGCAACACTTAATGCTTGAGCTATGTCATGATCTTTTCTTGGTGTACTGACTATTATTGATTTTCGTTGAGTGTCCTTGTCTCATAAGTCTCTCCGGGATGCATAGCTAGAGGACTTGGGGCATGGAACATATTTTTATTTGCTTCCTTCTTTATGCTTCACTTTTTTTTTGCACAACCGTTCTGCTGGTCATCCTGGCCTCTATGCCTTGATGCGAGCGTGGTTTTTTCTATATTAAATTGGGTAAGCTAACATCACAGTTATCTTGACCTTTATGTCTTTGAGGCTTATGTTAGAATCTTTCCACATTCCAATCCGATATAAATCACATTCATATCTTCATAGTTGCAATTGTGACTAGTGATGATTGTGTGATTTTCCAATGTTCGTTAATAATGGCCCAATGATGAAAATAAGTTCCTTAACATTCTCTAATGAATGATGAACACAAATTCTTATGTTATAGTTTCTCTATTGCAAGTACACCTTTGCATTTTCATATAGGTTGTATTGTTAGACACCATGTTAGTTTGCATTTTTAGGTTTCATTATGAGTTTGAGGGTTTCCTTCATCTTTCTTGTGGACTTTTAATCAACTGTGGTCATGTTTGATCTTCATTTCCTTATCTTCTTTCGTGATCTCAATCAAAATTTTCTATCTTAAATAGTTGATTAATTTTGGGGGATTCTCTCTTGAGGCAAATTATCTTTCTTCTCTCCATTTCTTTCCACCTCTTTTAAACTTCTATCTTCCATTCGCTTTCACCCCACTTCTTCTTCTTCTTCTTCTTCTTCTTCTTCTTCTTCTTCTTCTTCCCCCACTTCTTTTTTCTAATTCAACCTTGGGGCATAATCTTTCATGCTGGATGATCTACCTTGGTTCTTTGATCCTTATATCTTTCATCTTACATCAAGAACCTTATCTTTAGTTCAATTTGATCAAATTTATCAATTTGATGTTTCTCCTCTATCTCATTTTGATTTCGATCACGAGGGGGCAGTACATAGAAAACTTCAATCTTTGATTCAGATTTATCAATTATATCAGTCTTGCTTGAGATTCTTATCTTTGACGTGCCAATTATTTATTTCGGTGTTGACTTTATCTTTTTCAATTGTGCTTATTTTTGTCCTAATGTGTTCCCAAATCGATCACACGTCTGGGTTGTTTTGTGATCCCAAGTCGACCTCACACTTCAACTGCATTCTTTGACTACATGTGTTTCCAAATTGACCACACATTAGTTAAAGAAGGGCAAATGTATGCACCCTAAAATGGTCGCCTAGACTTTGGGCCCCATTTATCATTTTATCAATTTATCAAATTTCTGAATCAATGCTTTGGAACATTTTCAATTAAAATCAATTTCCTTGATCAAATTATAATTAATTCAATTATTTCAATATTTCCTAAAGTTTGATCATATTTATTTAATTAAAAGATTTAATCTCCCTTTTAATTAAATAAAATTTATCTTATGTACTTAAATTAAATTTCTCTATTTTAATTTAATTTAATTTATCTTATTTAATTAAATTAAATTCCTCCCATTTAATTAAATAAAATTCTTCTAATTTATTTAATTAAAAGAAAACCCCTCTTTTAATTAAATAAATAAAAATCCCCACTTAAAGCATTTTATTTGATGAAAAATGAAATAAATTAAATACAAATTTATTTTTCTTCACATCCTCTTAAGTGGTGGGTTTTTGCCTCTTAATCATAGCCTTTGATTTTTGCCTCTTAATCTCAACCGTTCACTTTCCTATAAAATGAGACGTCTCCTTCTCATTCAATATACATATTTTTCATAGTATTGTTATGCTGCATGTTTGGAGAGCAATTTTGGAGGATTTGAGCACTCAAGCTTGGATATTGCAACTTCTCTATCTTCTTGTCTTCTTCTTCTTGCATCCATGGCTATTCATGTAGATTAGATTCATATTTATTTTCATAGATTAGATTTGCATATTTCCTTTCATAGATTAATCATGCATTGTTATCACTTAGATTAATTTCTTTTCATGCATTATTATCATATAGAGTAGATCTCATTTTCATGCATTGAATCTCTCATTTCACGGTATATTTGCATGAGCACTAACTAGGTCAATCTGAGGGCCTCCATTACACACCTTTGCACTCCATGACTAGAGAGCTATGAGTCGATATTTGAGACCTCATTCTTGAGAAACCTTGGATGGAATGATTCATAGAAGTGTGTCAACATTTTAGCACACATTATACATTAAAAGTTGATATTAACTTTTACATATGTCAGTTGATTTCTCAGCCAAATGCTTATGTGTGGGTTTAGTATTAGGGTCGCTAAGTTTATATGTATATGGATGCTGAAGTTGTATTATAGTTTTATTTGAAATCTTTTGTCACACATTTTTCACATATATATTGCAAATTTTGGTTATTTATGAATTGCAGTTTCTTATGAATCATCTCTATGTATCTAGTGCAAATTTTTGCTTATGGAAAGACTCTCCTCAGTTGTTATGTTATGTTCTGTTGTTTATGTGCTTATTTTATCATAGAAGACATATCAAATGTAAAGCAGTGAGTGTATATATGGTGGGGTTATGATCTCCTTCATAAGTATATTGTTAATGGTTGGCTTATGATCTTGTTCATGAACACATGTATATATGATGACAAGCAAAATGTAGTCTTGTTATGTATATGCTTATTGGATCATATAACTGAAGCTATAAACATTAACAAGAATTTATATATGAGTTGTTTGTAATGGCTTCCCACCACTAGAATAATTTAATAGGTCAAAATCTATACTCATCATATATATGTATATAATTTTTTTATTATTAATTATGTTGTTTATGATTAGCAATATGTAGTCTTGTTATGTATATGCTTATTTGATCATACAAATGAAGCTATAAAAATTAACAATAGTTCATAAATGATTTGTTTGTAATGATTGGCCACCACTACAATAATTTATCCAAAATGAGCATATACATCTTCAACTTGAAAAGGTGCAATTGAAATTATAATGATTTTATCAGTCAAATGGATTGATCTCTCCATCATGGAATGGTACATACATAATATGATTACATAACAATCAGTTTGATTAATAAGAACTTATTACATAGCTATATATATGTATATGTGCATATATAAGTACCATATATATATGCACATATATATGTATATAATTAAGTTATTATTAATCATGATGATTATGATCACCAATATGTAGTCTTGTTATTTATGTTCTTATTTTCTCATAGCAGACATATCAAATGTAAAGTAGTAAGTGTATATATTGTGGGGTTATGATCTCCTTCATAAGTATCTATTGTTAATAGTTGGTTTATGATCTTCTTCATAAACACATGTATATATGATGCCAAGCACTAAGTAGCTGTTGGGAGCAATTTAGATAAATTGTAGTAGCTGGAGTAGTATGGTATAAAAACTATATCCGCTTTATTTATGATCACACAGTATGCCCAAATCACTATTGACCAATATCACTGTCTGATTTCCTAATGCAACAATACTAACAAATTCAATAGCTATAGACAATAACTAGATAGGAATACATATACAAACAAAGTATCAATAAGTACACGCAATAGAAATAGTACATGGAAAAAAATCATGTTGTTGCATTTCTTTTCTTGTCTTGAACTCTTGTTGCCTATGAGTGACAATTTTGTATCTCAAACCTTCATCGCTGTGCATATTTTAGGTCATTGATGGATGTTCCCAATAATATAAATATTCAAGGATGCATATCAAGGAAGACCACAACTAGTATTCTCACAGTTGTTCTTGTTGTCCTTGGAGTAGCCAAAGCAATGTTTGCACAAGAAGGTAGGTGACAAATGCGCAAGGAAAGAAGTGATGGAATTATTTTTTATGAACACATTATTCATTCGAATGAGGTTGATTGTCACAACCAAATTTGCATGAGTACAAGAGCCTTCTTTTGGCTAGCCAATCTTCTAAGGAAAAAGGAAGCATTACAGATACGATAAACATAAAGTTAGAAGAACTACTAGTGATGTTCCTCCACACCTATGGCCACAATCTGAGGAATCATAAGATTGCCCATAACTTTGGCCACTCTGGAGAGACAGTAATTTGATACTTCCACAAGGTCTTGATTATTGTCTTAGCACTCCATGCAGATTATTTTATACCACCTGGTCCAAACACTCCTCCTGAAATAAGTGGGAAGGACCATTTCGATCTGTACTTCAAGGTAAATCCCCTAGTGCTACAAATTTCTTTGCTTGAGTTTTAATCCTATTACTGTGTGTTCCTTGACTATAATTTTTATTTCTATAGGATTGTGTTGGAGCAATTGATGGAACCCATATATGCCAGTCACTGTCGATGTCAACTTACAGGGTAAATATCATGATAGAAAATGGAACTTGTCGCAAAATGTTATGGTTATCTCTTCTTTTGATTATAAGTTTCAATACATTCTTGCTGGTTGGGAAGGGTCCGCTACAGATAGTCGTGTTCTAGCTTTAGCTCTCAATAGAGTAGATCCACTTGTAGTTCCCCCTGGTATGTCATTTCATACTTTTTGTAGTGAAGAAAATGATAAATGTTTCACGATTTAAAAATATATATATTTTTTGTGTAGGAAAATAATATTTAGTTGATGCTGGATATCTAAATGTACCAGGATTTCTTGGTCCTTATCGGTGTACACGTTACCACCTGAAGGAGTTTTTAAGAGCAAACCCTATAAATAGCCCACAAGAGTTGTTTAACCACCAACACTCATCACTTAGAAATGCAACAGAGCATACATTTGGCATTTTGAAGCAGCATTTTCCTATCTTGAGGCATGCAACGTCTTATCCAACCATGACACAAGCACATATTGTTTTGGCATGTTGCATATTGCACAACTTCATTACTATAGAGTACGATGTTCCATCCGAAGTGGATATTTGAGAGGAGGATGATCGTGATGAGATAAATGTACCAATGTTTGAGACATATGGGTTGAGTCAGTGTGATAGGGATCACTACAACATTTGGGGTCAGATTTCGATGCCAATTTGTGACGGCGCTACCATTTGTGTGTATTTTTGTATTTTTTTTTCAAGTTCCCCCGACGTTGTCATAATAGTGATGATACCGTCATAATTGCGACACCCTCTTGATTATAAACAAAAAGAAAAAGAAAAAGAAAGGCTCATTTGTGATTGAGCTGTGCATGCGAGCGGAAGGAAACTATACCATTCTACGTGTGAAGAGGGATCTTGTTGTATTGAATCCAACTAGCAGTCACAACTGAAGAATCCAACAACTCATTCATCACACCTCCGGGCCAGTTTGCAATTCATTCAACTGGTTTCCTTCATGTTTAGGGTATAGCCATCATGTACTCATCAACAAGCTGCCACCGCATACTCACCATTTGAGGTATGTCTTGTATTTTAACCTTTGGTTAAGAGCATATTCTATATATTAGTCAATATGATGAATATACGCCGTAATGAGAACATACGCCTTAATCTATAGAAACCCTAGCATAAAGAAAGTGATGCTTTGTCATGGGCAGTATGCCACTGTTGTCTCAATGAAGCTTTGACCCTATCTATTGAAGGTCATATGCCAATGAATTTTACAATGGTTGGTGTCTTTTTAAATGCCTCACTGAGGGATTGAAAAAATTGTCTGGAACCTAGACATTCACGATCTTATTATCAATTTCAATATATGTCTTTTATTTTAGCCTTTGGTTAAGAGAATATTACATGACTAGAGGCGTATACCCTAAGATGGCCTAATTGATATTAGTCAATATGAGAACATACACCATAATGAGAACATACACTGTAATCTGTAGAAACCCTAGCATAAATAAAGTGATGCTTTGTCACGGGCAGTATGCCACTGTTGTCTAGTAGGGAGGAACTTTTAGGTGTCATAAATCTTATAGCCTTGAGAAATATGTCTGATACTTGCACTAGAGGTAAGTGTAAGTCCCCTAATCAAGCTACCTAATACAAGGATAAAAATGTGTCTATGTTATAATGCATTAAAAAATCTCTTTCTATGGTCTTTGTTATATGTGGGTTATTTATGGTTTGTAAAGGATAACTAAGTATGTTCATTTACAAGTTTCCTTATCCTTTGAGGTTGTGCATAGACAATCACTGTTTCATTTCTTATTTACAAACCTATTGCCATGCTCCTTACAAGTAGTTACTTTTTTACCCAATGGGAATGCATCTAATTAATTCATGTTTCCTTTAGGGTAGTTGTTATATTCGACCATGCTTCTATGATCTACTTGTACAAGTTAAAATGTATTTTATGTTTCCCTATAGCTGATAAACCATTTATGGATCGCATGGGTATGTTGTCCCTCTTACCCCTATGTATGCAATGTTAAGTGGATTCATTTATTGAGGAATAAACCA
>MU228104.1:11312273-11323784 GCA_018584345.1 Thuja plicata
CCACTTTCTACATTGAAAAAGTACCATATCTCTCTCTTCAAGGGTGGGTTATTCATTACTACCATGTCATGTTGTATTCAGTTGTATGTAGCTCTAATTGTTTATTGTTAAAGTTAAAGTTAAAAATAAACTATGATGTCTCTGCAAGTTACGTAGGCAAGGCCATCTATGATGAGCCCGCAAGGCATTAGGTCTGGCCCTTAGGTCTTGTACTTTTAAGTTCTTTCTTGATCTTGACGCCTCTTACCAATATTTTACATAGTTTGCATCTCTTTACAAAACTAGTTTTCAATGCCTTACAAAACTAGTTTTCAATGCCTTATGTATTTTTCCCACTTATTCATTATGTTGGAATACTTATTCCTTATTTTCATTTTTGTTACTGATTAGTTGTTGAGTTTTTGATCTTTTTCTCCCTTGGGAATGCTTTCCAAGTAGAATCAGTAGGATATATACCATCTATCTTTCTTGAAGACTCTTTATCAAAAGGGGATCAATGTCCTTTATCTTCAATAGAATAAGGGGTGCAGAAGGTTGCTTTGCATCCATTGGGTATAGAAATTGAGTGGTCTATCCAAATGATGTAAAGCATCTTTTTCACCCTCGATTTTAGTGAAGAGAGAAATGCCATTGATACCCTTTGGATAAAGAAGCTTCATAACATAAAAATGGCATCCTACCATTACTACTGTTAGTTCCTTTTCTTGCTGATATGAAAAATACTCTCAGAGAGCTTGCTCTATTTATCCCTGGCACTGACTAGGAAAGATGTAGAATGACAGAAATAAGGTTTTAAAACCTCCTACACTTTGAGCTCCATTAACTCGGGCGGGATTACCCTTCTAACTTAGAATAATGAAATCACTAAATTATTCTAATTGAATGTGAATGGAATTACAGGGGTTAATCACTGTAACTTTTATTGAATACAAACCAGACCATGAGTAAAGATTAAATTTAATAGTGATAGTCACTTAATTCAATGGAAATAGACCAGTGCTTAGTCCTAGGGCATGGAGTTACTTATGAACACTTTTAACCAGCTTGATCATGAACATGAACTTAAAACAATTACAGCATCTGACATAAACATAGATATACCTTATATATCTATCTTAACACACATAACAAGTTAATTCATCAAATTCATTGTATACCCTAAATCTTATTGAAATATTCCTAAGGCAACTTTAGTCTTTCCTTGAAAGAACCCTAAAACTATTTCATAATCTCCCTGACAGATATATAAATTGAACATTTCTCAAATATTCAATCTAAATAAAATTCAGAACACCAAAATGCAGACACAATACTCATTACATGCTTCAAAAACTATCAATTGGATTTCATTTTCATTCAGAATCAAAATTGCTTGCTACATTCAATAGTAATTCTCAAAAACCTATTGGATTGGTCTTGAACCAGAGTTTATACAATTATATATTGCATTCTCAAAAATAAAATGGCTATCCTTTTTCCCAGTAGTCTTGGAATCCTTTTATAATTAAGGATGCAACAAGCTACTGACTTACTGGGAAATATTTACAAAATCTTTTGTAGAAACCTTACAACAGACAAGAAACAAAAACTTGTAACAGAACATGGGTGGCAACTGATGGCAAAGTCTGAATAAGGTTTATTGTTGATGTTGACAGTATCCTCCTTATCCTTTCAGCTTTTCCTCCCACCTATTCACCTCTTGGCTGATGGGAAAATCAAAGGTTTTTTCTTTCTCCAACTTTGTAACAGCTTCTACCCACCTGGCATCAATGGTGGTTCTGGCCTCAGAAATGAACTTGGCCATATCTCTCTCAATCTTGAAAAGGCTATCAATTAATTTGTTGCAATATTCAGCATTTGTATCCTTTTCCAAGTGTTTCTTTATATCTTCATTTTTTAGTATACCATCAAAGCCATCTATCCAATCTGATTGTGTTTTTAAAACACTTTCTTCCTCATAAATTTTTGGGATCAGGGATGGGCATTGATCACCAAATAGCTGCAACTTGTTGTCTATCAAATCAGATTTGACATTGAAAAATGCAAAAGTGTCATTTAGCTCACTAATCATCTCTATGGTATCTGTTATTTTATCTGGGAAGTCATCACTATATAACATACCGATTTTTAACTTATCCATGAGTCTTTCCCTCCCTGACCACACTTTGAAAGTGGGTTCTAAGAAAATCATAGCTTCTGCAACTGTCTTTGAAGCTTCTTGTAATGACCCATATAGTGTATACACTATGTCAGTTTTCTATTTTAGAACATCAATCCTGTGCTGCAATATGGGCAATATAATAGACATAACATTTATGCTCTATTCCTGTGATAATTATTTGGATTGGCTTTATGCCAATGTCAAATTCTCCTTTAATCCAATAGCAACATCTGTCATAACTTTTGCTACTTCCTTAGGGATTGGAGTCTTTTCTCTCTTACTCTCTATTAATTCTTCATTCAATTTGGCAATCTCCTCTTCTAATGTGTGGTTCTAGACCACCACCACTTCATGTTTCCTTGCTAGGGACATCATTTGGCCAAAAGTCATTTCATACCTCTTGGACAGGTCATCGACCTTTTCCAGGTTCATGAATGAAACTTGTGTCATTAACTGAGCTATCTCAGTATTTGAAGTATTCTACAAATTCCATATCATCCTGTCTGCCCTTTTTTCTTCTTTCATAGTCATGACCAAGGGTTTTTGTGTGGCAGGAGCTAATGACCATATTGCCAGGGTCTTGGATTTAGGATCAAATCCTGATCCTTTCAATACTTCATCCATCTCAAACTCTATTTTTAACAGAGGATCCTCTTGCTTCTTGATCTGATCAATAATGAATGTGGATTGTAGATCCCAACCAGGCATCAACATTACACCACTATTCTATACCAGCAACCTAGCTTGTTCCACAATAATTTGTTCACTCTTAGGATCATAATCTTGGAGTGTTTTTACAATTTCTTCATTCTTCTCTGCATTTTCCTCATCTGCAGTCAACCCTTGCCTCAATTCCTTTTGTTTTAACTTGATCAAGAAAGTCTTGAAATCTTCAGACTTTATGAATTCATCATCCTTCATAAATTCATTAGCCATCATGACCCTCTCATCATCCTTTTCAAATAGTACCATTTGATTATCTCCTTGGCCCTCAGCTTGAGGATCTTTCTAGAATTGTCTTTTCAATTTCCTGAAATACTTACCATGATCAGTGATCATGGCCTTGGCCATGCTTTTCCTGTCTTGCACCATCTTGTGCTCTTTCTTTTGTTTCTTCCTTTGTGTCTCTCTAGCCGAAGTAACTTCTTCACTGGCCTCTTCCTCTTCCTGATGCTCTTCTTTTTGTTGTTCCTCTTCTTGTTGTTCCTGGTGTTCTTGGTCATGTAATGCAACTGGAATTATGGATCATTTAGATTGTGCATCTTCAACACTGAATTGTGGTACCTGTGCCATTAGGGTATCATAGGACTTGAGCATTTCCTCTATCCTCTAGAAGTATGGGAGATCAGGGAAAAAACTAGAGAATGAATTATCTGACTCTTTGCATTCAGATTCTGCCCTAAGGAGGTCATTCCACTTCCTTCTCCTGTCTTGGACTTCTTTCTTTTTTAACTTGTTCCTCACAACATCCTCATCATCCAGTGGTTCATGATCCCTAATCTTTTTTCGAGGAGTCATTCTTTTTAGGGTTGTTTGCACAAATTTTTCTGGATCACAGAATCTGGCAATTGATGTGGACATTTTGTATTGCTTCAAGAAGTCATTTATCAAATCAAAAACCCTTTTCCCAATGCAAAATTCAAAGCCTACCCACAATCTGGGGATAAAGGTTCCCTTCTTATGTCCCTCTAGAAATTCCTTATCTACCTAGGTGATTTTCCAAACAAATTCTAAGAATGCAACTCTAAGAGGAACAAACTTGGGGAGGATGTGAGGGGGCTGTGTACAACCATATACTCTGATGATAGTAATGTAGTCAAAAAGAAGAAATCAGCCCAATTGTGAGTGATAGGCCAATTTGGAACATAATGACAAGGTCTCAAAACCTTTCTAATTTCAAAAGGAAGCATTTGCCTATCTGTTCCTAACAAATTAAAAATTGGATCCACAATCCAATTGCAAAAGCATACAAATAATGAGTTGTTCGATGAACTATCCCATACCTGAGTCCATCTTTGGATTGGTGCATCAACACCATATTCTAAAAAAAATAATTCAAGCTCTTTATCCATTGATGCTCTGTTATAATACAAAATCATATACATCATATGAGAGTAATGCTTGAAAGTAGGTGTTGGAGTATCTAATTGTATCTCTACTAGTGCAGCACGGATAGCATCAACTATATATCCAACATAGTCATAATCAGTGTTGACCTCTGGGTGCTAGATTTTCATGGCCATCATGAGTAAATCTTGAGACACTATGGAGTCTCCATCAAAACCTAGAACCCTTCTCAAACCATAGACCATGCATTTTATATAATGATGAAATAGAGATAAATCAAAAGGTGGCTTGAGATTGTCTGCGATCTTTACCAGGTGCCTATCTACTCTGGGAATGAACTTGGGCATTTCATACTGCTTAATTAAATGCTCTCTTTTGACATAGTCTGCCTTAATCTTGTTTAAATCAATATCTGTGCATAATGCACTAGTGATTCCGAATACTTCAACCATTGACCTACTATCTATGGAAACTAGGGTCTCTTTATTCCTCTTCCTGATTACCCTAGCTACTAGGCAGTAGTTTTTAGCTAGTTCCCTAATAAGACCTATGTCAACATAGACATTAGGCACAATCAATTTTTCCATATTCAAATCCCATGGATTACAAATTGGGACTACTTTGATCCTATTATTCTATAAATTATGAAACAAAGTACTACCAAAATAATTTGGGGTTACCGGATTTCTACATTGACACCATTTGTCATTCCATTCATCACAATTTGTACTATTTGTATTCAGAGTCCCTGGTAGCAACTCAGAAAATTCTTCCACATACTTCTTCAATGTAACCTCTTTCTTCTTCTCAGACCCTTGCGAGGCAGTAGGAACAATAGCTTGACTCATCCTTCTTTGAATTTACTGTCTCAGACAATATACTTTAGACCAACAAGCTTTTTCACTCTTCGCAGAAAATCTTAGGATGCAGAAATGAGAGCTGTACAAAATCAAACTCAATCATTCAAACTTATAGCCATTAAATCCTGTGTCTTGTCCACTTGAATGCCCAGTTCTCACACTTGTAGTGTCATGCAATCATCTCTCTGTCGCTAATGCTACCATTAATTTGCACTATTTGATCCTTGCTGGAAAAGAGTGTACACTTTTCTCTTTTTGCACTCATAAGCCTTAAACTAGCCACTTGTCAATCTATTGCCAATCCTTTGTACTTTTCTCATACTCAGAATAGTCCTTGCGAGTGAGTGATGTGACCTTTCACTTTAACCAGTCGCACACTCGCCATCTATTTTTATCTTGGTTTACATCTTTTGTGGGTGTGCGATGACCTAATTTGCACTTCATCATTTGGCAGCCACATACTCGCTACCTCTCTACCCTTTTCTTTTATGTCTATGTGAGTGTGTGACATCACTTTTCCTTCTCCCATCACAGACTCGCTACTCAACATTTAGCTTTATCTGAATCCTCGCAAGTGAGTGAGTACACATTCATTTCTTAATCATTTCACAGTCGCACACCTGCTAGCTTCTAAATCATTGCCTTTGGATCTGAGCGAGTGAGTGATTTTTATTTTTATCATGTAATTTATCTGGTCACTCACTCGTGCTGCAAAACACTTCAACTTATAATATTAGCGAGTGAGCGATGACCCTTGTTCTTCATTCAGTCGCAAACTCGCTGTTGAAAATTCTTTATGACTTAATCCTTTGCGGCTGAGCGAGTGTTTTTATCAAAATCTTAAAAATTGCTTATCGCACACTCGCTTACCCCTTTTTCTTTACTTCAATCTGTGAGAAGTTGAGCAACAACTTCATTTTTTCTCCATCGTGCACTCGCAAGCTTGAAAACTTAACTATCTCACCGACTATGAGTGTGCAGTTACCAACATTCTTTCTTCAATCGCATACTCGCTGAGCATTTTCCTTATGACTTTATTCATGGGCGAGTGAGCAATAGCCTTTTTCTTTTCCTTATCCCATACTCGCGAGCTCATTTCTTTAGACTTCAAATCATTAGCAGGTGAGCGATAATACAAATGGTCTCATAGTCACGTACCCGCACACCTTTTAAAACATTGAGAACATTTTGGCGAGTGAGCGAGGAACTTTCAACTAATAACTTCTGCATAACAGATCACTTACTCGCACTGCAAAACACATATGAGTTAAAACTTGAATGAGTGAGCAACCTCTAGAACCTGACTTCCTTGCACAATTGCTGACTTAAAAGACATATATGAAAACCTAACACAGGTGTGTGACTAAACCCCTTTTAACAACACTCGCTCGATCGCAGAGCATAAAGTTAACAACATAATATTACAGTTACTATGGGACACACAAGATTTTAAGTCATCGCGGACTCGCTAGACCTTCTTTTAAATGAGTTAATCCCTCACGAGTGAGTAATAAATAGAACCATTTCCAACTCGCTCAGCCGCAAGCCTATGACCCGACTTCAAAACACATCGCGATTGCACAATTTACATTCTTTAGCAACCAAACCGCTCACTCGCATCGCTAACATGACTTGAGACAATTTTACTGCGAGTACGCAATTGACACTAAAATGACTCACCGCTCACTCACACAACTTGAAAAAATGTTAAAAGACCAACGTGACTGAGCGACAAACATTTGAAAATAGAGCATCATTAATGAATTTTGACCTTTTAAGCATAGTAAGAGATGGGATTTAAAACAGAAAATGCGGGAAAACAACTAGTGCTAGTAAATTGAAATTTTTCTTGGTATAGTGCTAACAATGGCTCTAACTAGGGACAGTTAATTGCAAAATTGACATTAGAAGCCACATCTTTGGTAAATAGACCACAAACCAAAACAAAATTGTACATGCACACACAAAAACCACACTTAAAACATGGAAATCTAGTCTAATGTGCATGGAAAAAGTAGGTTCATGAGAAATAATATTTTCAAGAATTGTCCATGCACTGGCAATTCCTGTATCTCACCATCAGGGTCTTCCAAGAAATAAGAATCTTGACCATGAAATTCCTAAATTACAAATGGGCCCATCCATAATGACTCAAATTTACCATTTTTGCCCTTTTCTTCTTTTCTAGCATTCCATTGCAGCACCATATCATTTATCTGAAATTTTCTTTCAGTTGCTCTTTTATCAAACAAGTACTTGGATTGTTGTTGGAGCTTCAGGTTTATTTTGTGAGCTTCTATTCTTATCTCTTCTAGTTCCACCAATTGATCAATCCTTTCCATCATGGGTTCTTGATCTTCCAAATCTTCTTCCTGCAAAAATTTGTACACTGGTAACAAGTTGTTCAAAGGCAACCTTGCCTGATTTCCATAAACCATTTCAAAAGGGGAAACCCCTATTACTCTTTTTACTGTCACCCTGTCAGCCCAAAGGGCTAATTTCAATTTTGAATGTCATGATTTATTATTTTTATCCAAAATCCTCTTAATTATTTTCGTGAGACCCTTATTACTTGACTCAACTTGTCCATTGCTTGAGGATGATATGGTGAGGAGTAAGATAAAATAATGTCGTAATCTTCACAGAAATCCCTAAATTCTTCAGATCTAAAACACATAGCATTATCCATAATTAGCTTAGTGGGCACACCAAATCTTCTCAAAATGTTATCCATTAAAAAGTCCATTACTACCTTGTTGGTTGCCCTCTTTGTTGGAATTTCTTCTATCCATTTTGTGAATTAGTTTGTAGCCACAAGAATCCAACTGTGACCTCCACTGGATTTCTCTATAAATTCACCAATAAAGTCCAAACCCCATTGGGTAAAAGGTGCTTCAATGGTCATAGGATTTAAAAGTAAGGCTCCTAAAAATTTCACTTTATCAAAAAAACTTTGGCATGGTTCACACTTCTATACAAACATTTGAGTGTCTCTGAAAAGACATGGCCAATATAATCCAGCTCTGATAATTTCATTTTAGCAGAAAACCTTTGGCATGGTTCACACTTCTATACAAACATTTGAGTGTCTCTGAAAAGACATGGCCAATAAAATCTAGCTCTGATTATTTTGCGAGTTGTTGTTTTCATTTGTCTTGTGACCACACACACTGTTATCTCTTTTTCTTGTAGGAATCTATTTAAATAATAATAAATGTTTGACCCTCTATTCCCAACTCAGATTCATACATGAACAAGGCTAATTAACAAGGATAAAAATCCTTCTACACTTTGGGCTCCACATACCCAGGCGAGTGCACCTTTAACAAACTCACTGAATAACAGAGAATCTCACAGTGGATTAAGGATTTGCAATCCTTCTTCTTTTTATGCCATTTTGGCCTAGGAAGGATAACCTATTGATTCACTCTTCAAGGAATCACTAAAATGAACTATATTCCTCAATACAATCAACTACACATACATGTTCTTGATAACAGAAAGTACAATTTTTAATATTTGAATTGATGATAAAAACCACTTGTCAGTATATTGACCAGTGCCTAATCATGGGTAATAGAGTCATAACAGAGCATATACGTATTAAGATAATTAATTGAAACACAATTAAACCCCAGATAGAGTGCCTTACAAACTATCCTCTCATCCTTGCACCAATGTATCAAATCCTTGCACAAACCCTAACCCTCTGCAATCATCTGTAAGATTTAAACTCTCCTTGAAAGTAACTCACAAACAAGAACATGACTACCTTATAACCAATATAATCAAAATGCCTTACAAATTGAACATACAAGAATTAATTGCAAATGCAAGAAGACACCATTAACATCAAAATGGAGATTTCACTGTATTTTACTAATATGAACTCAATAATAGTACATTTTGAAAACTCAAAACCAATGGTCAGACCAATTTAGTAATCTGCCTTGTAGTCTTATTCTTACCATCTTTATTACAATATTACAAATTGATACTTATAGGCAGCCATAGTCATCTTGGAATCCTTTTGGAGAATAAAGATGCAACAAGCTATGGATGACTGGGCTAAAGGAAAAAATACAGTTTCAAGAAGAGACAAAACTTCTGGCTGATGAGATAACAGTATTTGCTATAAGCCATGTGATCATTTGTCTTGTGACCACCTGAATGCTTGAATTTGCTCCGAAGTAGTTGGGTCTTTATCATCTAGATTTTGTTCTCTTGTTGGTGTAGAGATCTTAATATTTGATCTGCTCCATTATCTTAACCTCCTTGATGTTAGCTATCCCCTTCATATTTACTGTCTCATGCTACCGGGGTGACTATTCCATACTTGCTAACCCATGCGGTGAACACCTCATCACTTGGCCAACTAAAATTGAGAACTTCTTCTTTTTGGCTGTTGAATTCCTCCTAGTCACTATTAGCTTTCTCAACTTCTACTTTCCAAGATTCAAAAAATTCCTTGGCTTTACTCAAAATATCTATAGTTAGCACAAACCATCCAGTATTTGCCAATGTGACAATACTTTTTGTCCTGCTAGTCAGTGCTTCATTTAATTGTCTCAGCCATAAGGCTTCATTCTTTATGTTCCCATCTTCTTTGAATATATAGGGATACATATCATATCTGTCCTTGGAAAATTCTCCTCTCAGAGTTGTGATCTTCTTCATGACCATGTTCCTCTTGGTGTCTAAATTGACCATCAATTTGAGACACTTATGAGTGCTTGTCAGAATAATATCAATATTATTTTGTTCTTTTGAGAGGGAATTGAAGGATTTAACATGGGCTGCTTTCCCTTTCCATTTACTCACTATCAGATTCCATTGTTCCTTTTCAGCCTCATATTTGTTGGTGATGCTTGCAATCTTCTTTCCCAATAGGTAGAGATTAGAGAGGTTGACCTCACTGGCACATCTTTTGAGGTTAGAGAATATTTGATCAGAACATTTTTGCTTTACCAACTCATCAGCCTCTTTGTATGCTAGGGAATCCTCAAGATCCCTTTTACCCTCTTCTTCTAGCCTTGTCCTTTCATTAATCAACCTATTCTTCTCAGCCTCCAACTCCGCTCTTTTAGCATCAATGGCCTCTTGAGTAGTAGGACTTAGAGGTGCAGGTGATGGGGGATATGTTATAAATGGACTTGAGGAGGAGGGCTGATGAGGTTTCTGAGTAATCATCCCTTGGGGCTCAAATTGGATTTTTTTCTTACCCTCCAACTCTGCAATTCTATTGTCTTTCATCAAGGATTTAACCTTCTCTTCATTGTAAGCTTTGAGCACAAACTCATACTTTTCATTTAGGCTGGCATAGGCTTCCTTTTGTCTCTCTGACACTTTCATGCTCAAATTGGCAACCTGTACAACAAGGTTAGCCACTTTAGTTCTTGAGGTATCTGTAACCCTTTTCACAATTAGGATGCCTGTGTCTTCAGTCTCATCATCTTCTTTAATTATTCTCTTGTCCCTTTTCTTTAGTGACCAGATTGCCAATGCTGCATGATCTTCACTAAACTAGGCACCAATTGATGTCCCAACAGGGCTTATGGGTTTAACTTGTTTCCTTATGGAATCAAAAGCCATTTCATTAGCTAAATCCCATTGTGGCAATATGAGAACCCCTTTCCTTTTTATCATTTTCCTACCTTCTTCAGGAGTAATCTTATCAAATTTCAATATCAATTCTTGTTTGACTGCTTTCTCTATGTCCTCCTTGGTAGCATTGGGTTGAGATTCTATCATTTTTTGGCACTTATCATTGTATTCACCAATATGGAATCTCCATAGAAACTGAATAAAAGCCCTAGTTTTGATGAAATTGTCATCAGACAAGAATTCATCACTAGCTTGCTTGGTTACAAGATCTAATTCCTTGCCAGCGAATTCAGCCACTATGAGGTCAGATGATGTATGTTTAGGCTCTTCTGGAATCCCTTCTTGTAATTCTTGAGTAGTAACAACTACTTCACCAGCATTTCTCATCTTGAGCAATTGCTCAGCAATGGTCTGGTCATCATATTGCATAGGGGATTGGGAAGGAGAATACAATTCACCTCCTTGTTCTTTAGCCTCCACCCTTTGCCTCTTTGGAGAGGGTACTTCTTGAACATCAGTATCCATTGGCATTTTTCCCTTATGCTGAATGGGCTTATCAACTCTGGGAGCAACAGTGGTATATCCTCTTCTCTTGTATACTACATAGTTCCTAGGTGGAACTATTATGCTATGTGGAAACTTATTCAAAATGGAAAGAGCCTTTTCTGGGTCACTCTCAACTGCTCTTTGCTTCTTCTCATTTAGGGTTTGCATTATTCCCTCAAAAAGATTCATTAGTGAATCAATTTTATAAGACCATGGGAAAAAATCCTTTAGAGGATCATAGGTCTTGTCAAAATTCTGGACAAAGTCCAAGGA
>MU228104.1:11323834-11347671 GCA_018584345.1 Thuja plicata
CAAAAAGATTCATTAGTGAATCAATTTTATAAGACCATGGGAAAAAATCCTTTAGAGGATCATAGGTCTTGTCAAAATTCTGGACAAAGTCCAAGGATTTCTTGTATGCCATCCACTTCTCCTTCCTAACTTCTTGAACCTCTAGGTCAAAGATGTTCCTGATAATATCCTCTAGATAGTAGAATTGATGCTTTAGCATTATACAATTGGTCCTCTTCCTGAACATGCCCATGATAAAATCTTCATTATCTGCACACCTGGATATAGAAGTGGATAAATGATAGGGCTCAAAGTATTTGTCAAACTGTGTCCACCCCCCTTTTGTTATAATAAAGTGATGGGCTCTAGTGAGGGTAGGAAAGATATTTCCCTTCATCTTTTCGGTCAAGGCTTCCTCTTGCAGCCCACCTAATTGTCTTATGATTTCTACTATCCCAATCTTGAGTGGGACTCTGTAGGGTAACACATAAGGAACACCTCTAAAACCATAAACCCTAATCACTGTGGCAAAAGGGTACAAGATCAAATCTCCCCAATTGTGAGCAATTTTCAACTCTAGGGCATACTCCATAGGTCTTAAAAGTCTCATCATCTCATCATGAACCTTGCCATTCTGGTTATTCAGCAGTGAATTGAGTCTAGTTGCAAAGAATTTGTCAAAATATACATAACTTGCACTCTTTCTATCCCAAGACAAATCTGCACTCCACATCTGAACAGGCAATTCTTCATCATCTTGGAATCTCTTCAATTCCATTTCTTCTTCAAAGAAGTCTACATTGTTAAATAAAAACATATGCATCATGCGGGAATACCAACCCATTGGATTTTGAATATTACCATCTTGGATCCCTGACAAACCATCATTCATCTCCTGAGAAATATAGGATGCATAATCAAACACTACTGACAAATGGGGATGTAGAATTTGAACTACCATCAACATTATCTGGACTAGCATGGCCGCCTCTTCATTTATCCCCAAAACATTGCACAAGGAACTGTACATTTTTCTGGCCTTGCCAATGAAAAGATCCACTTTGAAAGGTTTGGGGGTTCCTGGCCCTATTACAACCAAATTTCCTATTTTGTTAGCATAACCTTTCACTACTTCACCTCTGTAATAATCCCTTTGGTTATCATATATTTCTTTGAAGTATTTGAGGTCAATATCATCCATACTTTGAGAGGGGTCAGTCAACTTGAAAATCCTTCCAATTTCATCAGCTGATACAATTAGTATTACATTTCCCCGGGTGTCTCTAACAACCCTATCCACCTTATCATAAGTGTTTTCTATTAGAATGAACAAATCAGTGTCCATGAATACACTAGGTGCTATTAAATTTCCAACATCTAGTTCCCAAATGTTACAGTCTAGGGTGGGGGCCTTTCTCTGACTATAGGCTACTCTAAACATAGTAAGGGCATCTAAACTAGTAGTAGCATCTCTTGCCCACCTTCTCGAATCATACAACCCTTCCCCAATTTTGAAGCGGGGATGTTGTGGTACTACTTTTTTAGCTTGTGTGGCATCCCTTGAAGACAATGGTAACTGTTGCAATAAATCTTCCCTAACGTTCCTTTTTTGGTAATCAACATGTCTAGAGATTTCAGCTCTAGGGGCCATTCTAAGGGTTTTCTACCAATACTGGAATCAGATTCTGAAATAACAGCTCTAAAACCCTTCCTGAACTGCAAATTCTACCTCAATTTGAATGGTAGTGAATCAGTAATCTTACCCATTTTGTACAGAAGTCGCATGGAGCTGGTTTTCTTTGCAATTCTATCTTTGCTCAAATGGTTTTGGTGAATGATTTAGACTATAGTCGGCTTAATCAATTTACAGCCTCAATCAAATCAGTCTTTCGAATTGAATTCAACTAGAGTTATCACAAGATCTGCAATTAATTCACCAGCTTCAATTTCATGGCTTAATGGCTCTCTGTAATTTGTTTTATCAACTTTGAATTCCAACTGTTGATTCTGGGCACCATTCTTTGCACCTAACGGCTATCTTACTTTCCTGAAAACAACTGTTGACTGAGGACATGTGTCGCCACCGCTTATTCGCTTATTTGTTAGATGTCGAGCATCTTATATATAAGCGATTAAGCGAGCTGTCAGATGTGAACCAACTTAATTGAAGTTTAAAACTCCACCAGTTGTGAATGCCTGGGCCCACCAACTACCAAATGTCATCACTGCTTATTCATTAGATGTTGAGCATCTTGGATATAAGTGAATAAGCCGACCATTAGATCTTTCTGGGCTTTAATGCCTTTTACACTCGTCTGCAACTGGACCCACATACTTCCCTGGACAAGTGTCATCACCGCTTATTCGCTTACCCGTTAGATTCCGTGCACTTTTTGTTTAAGCGAATAAGCAGTCCGTTCAAATTTTTCAAACTTTTTCACTTCTTAATCAGAGCACCTTTACAACAACTTGGCCCGACCAAGGACACGTGTCGCCACCGCTTATTCGCTTATTCGTTAGATGTCGAGCATCTTGGATATAAGTGATTAAGTGCGCCGTCTGATTTTTTCTTAGTTGCTTACCTTTTAACAGAATGCCTTTCTTAACATGCTTGGTCCCACCGAGGACTCGCATTGCCTCTGTTTATTTGCTTACCCGTTAGATGTCAAGCATCTTGGATATAAGTGATTAAGTGCGCCGTCTGATTTTTCCTGAGTTGCACGATACATAAGGCGATGACGTAAAGGGACCTACATGGCGAGACTTAGGAAATATTAAAGCGGTTAGGATGTTACAATATTTTGGCAAAAAGCAACCCATTCAGCATAGACACATGACTTAGTATGACTTAAGTGACCGAAAAATTAATGCAAGAATAGAATCGACCAAGGCACTTAGGGTTTTTTAGTCACTTTTGACCACTTTCAATTAGGTTGAGGGTTTGAGCACATTTTTCAGAGGCATAAAAACAATTTTAATACCAATTTCAAAACCCTTGACACTATCAATGACAGGAGACCCTATGAAAATTACAAGGCACAATTTGGACAAGAAATAGCACCAACAGTGGCTCTCTCTGAGGATATTTAAGCGTTAGGTTATAACAAGAACCACAAATCTCTGGGGAAGCAGACCACAAACTAGAATAACCTAAAACCTAAAAACAAACACACAAAAAAAGGGAAACACACCTGTACATATATTACAGACTACTGTGCATGGAAAGTAAAAGTTAATTAAAGAAATTTTTCAAGAATTGTCCATGCACTGGCAATTCCTGTTCTTCATCATCCAGATTCTTGAGAAAGTAAGAATCTTTTCCAAGACCCTAGATATAACAAAAGGCCCAATCCATAGTGATTCAAATTTATTGTGCTTGCCTTTCTCTTCAGCCCTAATATTCCACTGCAATACAAAATCACCAAGAAGAAACTTTCTCACATCTGCCCTTTTGTCAAAAAGGTATTTCATTTTTTGTTGCAATTTGATATTTTCTCTCTGGTTTTCTCTCCTTATCTCATCCAACTCTACCAATTGAACCACCCTTTCTTCCATGGGTTCAGATATTTCTATTCCTTCATCTTGGATAAATTTGTAAATTGGAACCAAATTATTGACAGGCATTCTTGACTGAACACCATAAACCAATTCAAAAGGAGACTTTCCAGTTGCTTTCTTGACAGTAATCCTATCAGCCCAAAGGGCAAGTTTCAATTTAGTATGCCAAGCTCTCTTATTTCCCTCCAAGGTCTTTTTCAAAATTTGTAAAATGCTTTTATTGCTGGATTCTACTTGACCATTAGCTTGAGGGTGATATGGGGATGAATAGGACATAACAATTCCCATGTCAGAACAAAAGTCAGTGAATTCTTCAGACCTAAAGCACATGGCATTGTCCATGATTAATTTAAGGGGGACACCAAATCTGGTAATTATGTTATTCATCAAGAATTCTATAACCACAACACTTTTTTCCTTTTTGGTTGGGATTGCTTCTACCCATTTTGTGAAATAATCAGTTGCTAGCAAAATCCAGCCATGACCTCCACTTGACTTTTCATTAAATTCCCCTATAAAGTCCATTCCCCACATAGAAAAAGGAGCCTCTGCTACTATTGAGTTTAATAACAATGCCCCTGAATATTTCATTTTGCTTGAAAATATCTGGCATGGCTCACATTTCCTGACAAAAGTCTGAGCATCTTGGAAAACACAAGGCCAATAATATCCAACCCTTAAAATTTTGTGGGCTATTGTTCTGGTAGAATAATGCCCTCCACATATCCCAGCATGCATTTCTTTCAATACCTTTTCTGATTGACCCTTGGAACAAGACATACTTCTGTGATTGTAATTTCAAACTCCTCCTTTGGTTATCATTCAGGTTATCTGCACACTTAGCATTTTTCAGGAAATAAACAATGTTAGTATACCAAGGTTGCATCTCAATACTTGTTAAGCAATTTTCTTTTGCACCAACACTGTTTATTTGGACTACATCCAAATTTTCTTCTGTCATTAACTTAGCCAACCCTAATCCCCTCACCAATTTAGTGATATGGATTTCTATATCAAACTCTTGAACTTTGTTTATCCATTTACATCTTTTTCTTGTCACTTCATTTTGAACAAAGATGTCTTTGACAGCAGCATGAGGGACATAGGATTTTACTTTTGTACATACCAAATAAGGCCTAAAAGCCTTAACTACCTTTACTAGAGCATAATCTTGTTTTTCCATCATCTGATAATTTAATTCAGCTGATTGCAATGACTTACTAAAAAATGCAATGGGGTGCTCAAATCCTTCACTATCCTTTTGCAATAAGACTGTTGCAATAGTATGAAATGAGGCAAAAGTAAACAAAGAAAATGGCTTAGTGTAGTTAGGGGACACAAGAACTGGTGCTTCTTGAATAGCTTTCTTTATTCTCTCAAATGATAACTGAGCTTCTTGGTCCCATTCAAACTTCACATTTTTCTTTAGCAATTTGACAATGGGCTTAACCATTTCTGCAAAATTGACAATAAATCTCCTAACAAAGTTAATCTACCCTAGAAATGATTGTACACCTTTCAAATTTTTTAGGAGCAAGTACCTTTTAGATGGCTTCAACCCTTTCAGGATCTATCCTCACCCCTTCTTTCAATGCTATGTGTCCCAAAAGCTTCCCTTCAGTAATAACAAAGTGACACTTTTTTGGGTTCAGAGACACCCCATATTCTAGTGCCTTCATCATGACCTTTTCTAAGTGATTGCAATGATCCTCTTCTCTCTTTGAGAAAGCTATTAAATCATCTTGGTAAACCACCATCAAAACATCTATGAGATCTTTGAAGGCTACGTCCATAGCTCTTTCAAAAGTAGCTCCAACATTTTTTAGCCCAAATGGCATACGAGCATATACATAGGTGCCCCAAGGGGTAGTGAATGTTGTTTTGAATTGCTCAGATTCTTTAACCAACACCTGATTGTACCCTGAAAATCCATCCATCATAGATAACAAGTCACATCCAGTAACTTTATGCAACATGGCCTCCATATTTGGTAATCCATAATTATATTTCAATGAGGCCACATTTAGGTTTCTGAAATCAACACACAACCTTATCTCTCCATTTTTCTTCCTTACAGGGACTAAGTTAGAGACCCAAGATGAATGTCTAATAGGCTTAATTATGCCTTCATCCCTTAGCTTCATCAGTTCTATTTTCATCTTGGTAGCAAGTAGTGGATTGATTGGCCTTTGCTTCTGCCTGAATGGTTTAGGGCCTTCTTTTAAAGGGACATCATGTTGAAATAAATCTTTTCTGTAGGCCTTTAAATCATCATAGGACCAGGCAAAAACATGTTTGTATTTTTTTAGCAACTTTATCAAATTTTGTCTCACATTGCTGTCCAATTTTTTGCCACTATAAACTAATTGGGGAGATGTTTCAGATCCCAAATTAATTTCCTCTAATTCTTCCATTATGGCATTGGACTTCTGAGTCATATAGTTGTCATTTATGCTGAACATGCCTTCTAATTCAACTAACCCCTTGGGAATGAGATTAGTATCCAATTGAATGATGTCCTGATCAAAAATATACTCCATGTCATCCATAATTGAGACTAAAGACTCAAAATCAATCTTTTGACCATCATATTGATCCATACATTGGATAAACTTGAGGATATCATCATCATCCTCAAAAACTTGCAAATTATGAATATTGTCAGGAACTGCTGGACTGCTTTTCGTCTCAACCATAGATATGCCAGTAAGAGTAACATCATCATTTTTTAGGGCAACATTTGCCAAGAAATCTGCCATTATATTATTTGATCTTTCAACCCATAATATATTGAAAGCATCAAAGAATTCCATCCTATCACAAACAACATACTTATATAACTTTAATCTGTCATCTTTGGTAGCATAATGTCCCCTAATCTGAGATATAATTAACTAAGAATCTCCATGGACCTTTAAACATTTAATACCATGCTTGATGGCAATATCCATTCCCAAGATTAACGCCTCATATTTGGCAATATTGTTTGTGCATTGAAAAGTTAACATGAATGAATATTTGAAAGTGATACCTGATGGAGATATCAGCAAGACTCCTGCTCCAGATCCTTCTTTTGAACATCCTCCATTGAAGTACATTTTCCATATTCCATTTTGTTGTAAAACAACTCATCCACAATTGGGTCAGTGTTCTTTAATTGTGGCTTAACTTCTTCAACCATAAAATTTTCCATATCAACATTCACACAACAATTTAATTGATCAGGCAAAACCACCTGAACCATAACAGATGACCGGGGTTCTCTGTACAATTTGACATCATTCCCATTCATAGGGATAGTTGCATAGGATAAATCCAACTGCATCTTTCCCCCTACTACTGCTGCCCATTGCCTTGATAGAAGCATACCATAATATGGTTTAGTGTCCACTACCACTATGTCCATTCTATAAGTTGCTTCAGGGAAAGAAACAATTTTCACTTCAATATCCTTCAAGGTCCCTATCATAGGAACTTCCCTGTTATCCATGGCATAGCAAATTCCAGCTGGTGTGGTAACCCGGAGGCCTAATTCTTTCATCACATGATAAGACATTACATTTGTCACTGCTCCAGAATCAATCATGCAGTTTTTTACCAAAAAATTATTTACCATTAAGGTGACATAAAAGGGATCAACAGACAAAGGTTCTTGGGTTATTATATTTCCAATACAAATGTTGGAAAATTCATTGCTCTTTCCTTTTCCTTTCACTGATAGAAATTCTTCCTTAGCATTATTTATTATCAAAGTTTTCTCTTCATGATTAGGGATAGGTACATCATCTATTGCTTTTAATAATGCTAGAGCAACTTCCTTATGCTCTTTTATTTTCAACATTTCCATAAGTGGGACTGAAAATTTCATTTGGGTCAAAGCATGTTTCATGTCAAAATGAGGAAGTTCAAGAGGCATATCATATATTTTATTCATTTTCTTGAGTTTCTCATTTGGTACTAATTCTTCCTTTGATATCCCCTCCCCAACATGGTTATGAGAAGATCCTGTTTTCTTGCAACATTCATCTTTATCATCATTCTTAGGAAGAAGATCCTCATTTACTTGAGGTGAGTCTTTTCTAACATAAGTAGGGGTAGACTTGCCTTGAGCTAGTTGTACTATTCTATTTCTTAAGTTGTAAGCATTTGTTTCTTGGTTAATTGCACCAACAGTCAAGGACCTTTTTTCTTCATCAGTAGGAGTCCTAAAATGAGATTGAGAACAATCATCACCCACAATGTTTATAGTTGCTTGTGAAACATATTCATCCTGATCATTTTGATATGTTGAACTTTAGTACTAATTTGTAAAACAATGATTATCCTCTGAATATGAATCATTAGAGGATGAGGCACTATCAGGGAGCCATGGATAAGGTTTCTTTACTGTGAACATATTGATAGCAGGGCCTTCCTGCTCTCCCTATTCTATTTGGTCAAACAAAGCCTGAGCTACTACACATTGATAGGGAGAGTGTGACATATTACAAGCATCACACCAGGGAGTATTCTCAACATAGTTAGCATTGTTTCTTTTTAGGGGATCTAGGGTTTCTTTTGCTTTTGGGTTATCTTGTTCCTCAGGGACAGGTTTTCCATTATTCCAATTGGTTTTGTATGGATAATCTCTCAAGTTAGGTTTTTTGTCAAATCTTTGGTTAGTATACTTGTTATCTTGGTATCCCCCTCTATCATTATTATCCATCTTGGCAACAAGGTCTTTTACTCCACTCATTAATTTATCCACTGTATCACCTTCTTTGACATCTTTACTAGCTGACCCCTTTTCTTTCCAAAGTTTATTGTCTTCTCTCTTCCCCAACTTCCCTGATTCTCTCCTATTACTCTCAATGTCAATCGCCATCTTGTAAGCATCTCTTAAAGTAGTTGGGTTTTTATCTCTCAAAAGATAAGACATTTTTCCATCAGCAGCATTAATGTAAGTAGTAAGGCACACTTCCTCATCTAATCTCAAAACTTGGAACAATTTGTTTATGGCCTTTTGGAATCTATTATTAAAATCCACCATATTTTCATTTGGGAATTTCTTGATGTTGTTAAACTCATTTAACATATATCCAGAATTAACATGCTCTCTATACTGCTCCCTAAAAGCTTTTAAAAATTCATCCCAGGAGGCAATACTATCATTAGGTAAGTTTTTGAACCAATCCCTTGCATCTTCAATTAAAGATTGAACAAAAAGCTTCATAATGACATCCTCATCTTCAATTTCAAAGTCATTCATCTTATCACTAAAAGATTTTAAATGCTCTTCACAAGTAACAACATTATTTCCAGTGAACTTAGGGATCCTGTCTCTTACCTCATTGGGGATCACATTAGGGTGACCAGGAATGCCTTCAAAGAAAAGAGCTCTATATCTGTTCATGCGGACAAACCTCCTCTGGAAATTCCCCAGCTCGTTATCATCATTTGGTCCAACAATTCCTCCTTGATGTTAAAGAGGTGGAGGAACATTCTGCTTGGATTGGGCATTCTGAAAAATTAGGTGAGGACCCTTAAATTGAGCAGCTACATTAGGACCAGAACTCTGAACATTTAGGTCATTTCCACATTTTTGGACCTTAGGGGCATCACCTTGACTGTTCACATTTAAATCAGTAGATGAATTCAATTGTTGTACTCCTTGATTTAGATGCTTAGAACTACTTGCAGTTGTATTATTGGTAGCATGAAGTAAGGTTATCTTCATCTTCATATCAGCTGCTGCAGCCTCCAATTCCAACTTTTCTAGTTGTTTTGCCAAGTCGTCTTTAGCCTTCCTAGCTTGTTCAATATCCAAATCAATTTGAGGCATTCCTTTAGGGTTAGAAACTTTCTGCCCAGGCTCATTTATGCTGATACCTATAACCTTTTTCTTACCTTTGTTAGGGGCATCTTTAGCAATTACCTTGAGTTTCATATTTTTCTCTTTCTCATATGGCAACAATTGCCTAATTACAGGTCCTTCCTTCTCAAACTCATTCTTGTCAGGGTTTAAGATTTTATTCAGGGCTTTGTTTCTCACATCATCAAGGGTACCAAACAACTCTAGATCCAAACCTTTGACTTCTTGATTCAAAATTTTAGTCTTAAGGTCATTTCTTTTAGTTTCAGCTAAGAGTTCTTCTCTTTCCAATAATAAATCATATATCCTTTTCTCACATTTCTCCTTTGCTTCAGCTATTTCCTTTTCTTGTTCTTTCTTTTTTCTTTTCAAAGCCACAACCTCATCTTGCAACTTATCTAAATCATATGATGTTGTTTCAGCAGCAGAGGTCTCTTCTGGTGGAGCAAGATTTTCTTCCGCAGGAAAGAACCCTACATCAATAATTTCTCCATCCCTAAAGGGATTAAAATTAGTATTAGCTCTATAAGCATCGGCTAGTCCCATAGGTTCTGCATCTTTAGATGAAGATGACTTCCTTCCTAGAATTGGAATATCCACTTTCCCTTCAGAGGCATGTTGTGAATCATGTTTAGATGCCCCTCTTTTGGACCATTGTTTCCATTGAGGCGTATGGAGCTCCTCTCCAAGATCCTTTTCAGGATTCAATCTGGAATATGACTTGGTATTTATTTGTCGGCTCATCTTACAGAACAAACAAATATTTCACTATGCAATACTGGACTACACATAAATTTAGAGTCGCCACCTCTTTTCAGAGGATTAATATATATAGAGATCAAACACTTTGTCTTATCTCAGTTCTCGCTTTATAGAAATTACTCCTTGAAACTTTGCAGAGAGATTAGGATTGATAATTCCTAACCTGGTAACTTCAAGAAAATGATCCTTCACTGGCCATAATTATAAATCTTTTCCATTCAGTGTACTTCCACTTGAAAACAGACAAGGGATCATATCAAATATTTGTGGAGTTATCAACTATTCCAACTGAGACAAGATCTGTATCATCTTCAGAATCAGGACCTTCAAACAATGCACCACAATAGATAAGTAGAATAAACTTGCTCTTATGATTATAAGGAAGAACAAACTGATTCTCAATATTGTAAGGACAAATGCTTTCATGATCATGACTCTAAGATCATTACAAGATCCCCTAGCAGACTCATCTAAAATTTGATTTATCTTAAAAAACACCAGAGATTTTTTGAAAGGCTCAACAAGACCATTTCATATCTGTCCCCAGTGGAGTCACCATTTTGTGAGCTGTTGTTTTGGCAGAATAATGCCCACCACACACACCACTATGTATTTCATTCAAGAGCCCTTTAGACTGTGATTTATCCAAACATAATAATAAAATTCCATCTCTATTCTTCCAAAATAAATCATCTTGTATCAGGACATACCTTTGGGCCTGCAATCTCAGAGTCCTCTTCTGATTATCTGACATATGTTTTGGACATTTAGCATTTTTTAGGAAAAGCACAATATCAGTATACCAGAACTGCAATTCTATGCTAGTAAAGTTCATGTTTATTGTTTGTACATCATTCATTTGGGCTAACTCCATGTTTGTATCAGTCGTTAATTTGGCCAAACCCAAACCCCTTACCAATTTGGTAACCTAAATTTCCAAGTTGAACTCTTGGATCCTGCTAATCCATCTGCACCTCTTCCCAGTAACTTCAGATTGACATAATATATCCTTCACTGTGGCATGTGGCACATAAGCAATTATTTTTGCATAAACAAGATAAGGTCTAAAAACCTTGACTACCTTGACCAATGCATATGCTTGTTTCTCCATTATCTCATAGTTAAGTTCCGCTCCTTGCAGAGATTTACTAAAAAATGCTATGGGGTGCTCAAAGCCTTCATCATCTTTCTGCAAAAGTACTATAATAATTGTATGAAATGAAGAAAAAGAAAACATGGAGAAAGGTTTCTCATAATCTGGAGATCTTAATATAGGATCCTTTTGGATTGCCACTTTTATCTCATTAAATGTTGACTGAGCATTTTTATCCCATTCGAAATTTGCATTTTTCTTCAACAATTTAACAATGGGTTTTACTATTTTAGAAAAGTTTGCAATAAATCTCCTCACAAAATTTACCTTTCCAAGGAAAGACTGAACTCCTTTAATATTCTTTGGTGGAAAAACCTTGTTAATGGCTTCCACTCTTTCAAGATCAATACTGACGCCTTCTTTGGACACTATGTGTCCCAATAATTTACCTTCAGTCACAGCAAAGTGACACTTCTTTGGATTTAAGGAAATCCCATACTCTAGGGCTTTGGTAAAGATTTTTTCTAAATATTTACAATAATCATCAGCCTTTTGGGAATATGCAGTTAAATCATCTTGATAGACTAACATAATAATATTTATAAATTCCATGAAAGCCACATTAAGATTCCTAAAATCAACACACAGCGTAATATCTCCATTTTTCTTTTTGACAGGGACCAAATTAGACACCCAAGAAGAATGCCTGATCGGTTTTATGATTCCAGCCTCTCTGAGTTTTGTCAATTCTTGCTGCATTTTGGGGGCCAACAAAGGGTTGATTGGCCTTTGTTTTTGTCTGAAAGGCTTAATATCATCTTTTAATGGAATTTCATGTTGAAATAAATCTTCCTTGTAAGCCTTAAGGTCTTCATAAGACCAAGCAAAAACATGCTTGAATCTTTTTAGCAAGCTAATCAAATTAGTCCTCACATGAGGAGCCAATTTCTTTCCAATGTACACAATCCTAGGACTACATTCTGATCCCAAATTTATGTCCTCAAAGTCATCCAACTTGGTAGAAGATTTGTGGCACATATGACTGTCATTATCATTAAATAATCCCTCTAATTGAATCAGTCCCTTAGGGATTTCATTTGTCTGCAACTGCAGAATTTCATTACCAAAAATAGTTTCCTTCCCATCAATAATCTCTATCAACTTATTACAATCAATGACTTGACCATCATAATTATCCACACATTGAATTAAGTTGAGGATATCCTCATCACTCTCAAAAACTTGCCAATTGTATACATTCTCAGGGATTGTAGGCCTAGTTTTAGTTTCCACAATAGATATCCCTGCTAGTGTTAGATCATCATTTTTCAAAGCTACATTAGCCAGAAAATCTGCCATGATATTCTTGGATCTCTCTATCCATTCAATGGAAAATGCATCAAAAAACTCAATGCTATCCCATACAGCATGCTTATATTATTTCAACCTATCATTCTTGGCAGCATATCTTGCTCTAATTTGGGAAATAGCTATCTCTGAGTCACCAAAAACTCTCAATAATTTAATGCAATGCTTCATTGCTATTTCTAATCCCAACAATAATGCCTCATACTCAGCTGTATTATTTGTACATTGAAATGACAATAGAAATGAGTATTTGAAAGTAATACCTGATGGAGAGACAAACAAAACACCATCCCTTGATCCCTCTCTGGAGCATGCTCCATCAAAATGCCTCTGCCACATCCCTTGTTGTTGCAATTCCAATTCTTCTATGATGGGATCTGTATTTTTTAACTGTGGCTGAATCTTTTCCATTTTGAAATTATTTATATCTACATCCACAAAGCATTTCAACATACTTGGTTGAACCTTCTCAACATAAATAGGAGATCTAGGCTCCCTTATCAATTTTTCTTCTTTTTCATTAACAGAAATGCTAGCAAAAGATAAATCCAATTGTACATGTCCTCCAATGGTTGCAGCACATTGTCTTGATAAGAGCATGCCATAATGGGGTGGTGAATCTACAACCACAACATCTATTTTAAAAGTGACCTTAGGGTAAGAAGCAAGTTTTATCTCTAACCCTTGCAAAGTTCCTACTATAGGTAATTCCCTTTTGTCCATGGCATAACATTTACCACAAGTAGTATCCACATCTAAACCTAATTGTTTCATAACAGTGTAGGTCATCACATTAGAAGTAGCTCCTAAATCCATCATACAATTTTTTAGCAACATATTGTTTGTGAGAAATGTAACATAAAAAGGATCTATCTGATTTGGCTCTTGAATAACAATATTTCCCAAACAGATTGGGATCCTATCCTTTTCTTCATGCTCACCTTTCAGTTCATCATTCAAAACAGTACTGTCATGTATGTCAGGCAAATCAGAAAATAATGAAAAGGCTGCCTCTCGATGTTCCTTAATTTTAAACATCTCAAGCAAAGGATTAGAGACTTTCATCTGAGATAAAGCTTGCTTCATATTAAAAGTTGAGAAACTCATGTCACTGTTAGAAGATGTTTTACCTTTACTTTCTTTTAACTATCTTGTTTTTTGGTCATAAGTAGGAGTAACTTTATTCTCTTTAACCAAGGTATCTTTCACTTCATCTTTTGTAATTTCCTCATTTATGACTTTTGTAATGACAGGTGAATCAAGTTGTTTCCCATTTTGATCAACTTTTCTATTCCTGAGCTGGTATGAACCTTTTTCTTGTGTCACAGCAACAATAGTTAAAATTCTTACCTCTTCATCATTAGGCATCCCAAGTTGCAAATGCTCTAAGTTAGTACTTGTATTGTTTATTGTGATTGGAATATCTTCTTCTAATTCCTCTTCTAAACTACCATTATCATCCTCAATGGTAAGTGTACACATATTTATAGCAGGTTTCTTCTCACCTTGACTTTCTTGTGTTCCAACATTTTCACGTTGATCCACCAAGCCCTGAGCTACTGCACATTGATATGGGGAATGAGGCATATTATAGGCCATGCACCAAGGAGTATTTTCCACATTATGGGCACCGTTGTTTTTTAATGGATCAGGGATCTCTTTGTTCTTGGGATCATTATGCTCTTCTGACATAGGTTTCCCATCCTTCCACTGAGTTTTATAGGGGAAATATTGAAGTCTATAAGGTTTATCTTCTCTTTGGTACTGTGGCCTATTATTCTGAAATCCCTTTTCATTCTTGTCTACCTTGGTAGCAAGATCTTTCACCACAGTTACCAATGTCTCCATCTTATCTTCTTCCTTGGGGTTTTTATTAGGCTATGTTTTTTACTCTTTCCAGAGCCTATTTTAATCCTGTTTACCAAGCTTGCCAGAAGCCCTTATATTGCATCTATGTTTATAGCCAACTTATATGCTTCTCTCATGGTTTGAGGATCTTTAGCCCTAAGAAAATAAGCTATTTTTCCATCTAAAGAATTACAGTAAGTAGTAACACATACATTTTCATCCAGTCTCAATACTTGAAATAATTTATACATAGCCTTTTGAAATCTTACATTAAATTCAGAAATGCCTTCACTAGTAAGTTATTTCAAGTTGTTGAATTCATTCAACATAAAACCAGAATTTATCTTGTCACCATATTGCTCTTTGAAAATTCTAAAAAATTCATCCCAAGAATAAACACTATGATCAGGCAAACCATGGTACCAATTTGTTTCATCCTTAGTCAAGGATTGTACAAATAATTTCACTACAGCATCCTCATCTCCGATCTCAAAATCATTCATTATATCCGAGAATACTTTTAAATGTTCTTCACCAATTATGGCATTATTCCCACTAAACTTGGGAATCTTATCTCTGACCTCATTAGGAATAATGTTTGGTTGGCCAGGGATACCATCAAAGAAAAACTATCTATATCTCTCTAGATGAATAGGTCTTCTTTGAAAATTAGAGCCCATATTCTAGCCAACATTCTGAGTAGTATTGCTAATGTTCTGACCAATGCCCACATTATGGAGGCCAATATTTCTATTAGGTCCGCTTGCTTCTGATTGTGATGCAACCCCTTGAGTTGTACTATATGTCTAGGTATTTGTATTGGCATTATTGGTCTGAATATTAGAGTTAAATACAGGGATGGCCTGACTAGTAGCATTATTGGTTATATTGGGATTAGTCATGTAACTCAAGAAGGCAATCCTTTTCTTCATCTCTGTAGCAGCAACTTCTAGTTCAGCTCTTTCCAACTATTTTGCGATATCATCTTTTGCCTTTCTTTCCCTTTCTAATTCTAAATCAAGTGAGAATATGTTCTGAGATATACCCTCTTCAACTTTAGGTTGAGAAAATTTAATGCCAGTGATCTTTTGTTTTCCTTTATCAACCTCTGTTTGCCTAGTATTAGTTGTTGATACTTTTTGTGTAACTATCTGAGGCTTAGGAGATTTTTGACTTTCATAGTTAATAACTTTCCTCACTACAGGGCTTACATCTCTGGGTTCACCCTTCTTAAGAAAGTGTTCTCTTTCCTGGAATTCTTTTCTCAGGGTATCTACATCTCCAAAAAGTTCTTTATTCAAACCATGAAATCCTTCATTTGCACCCTGAGCTGCCAATTTTAACTGAGCAACCTGTTTCTTCAAGTTTTCCCTCTCAGTAATAGCATTTATAACTTTTTCCTCTCTAGACTCATCATTCTTTTGCTTGATGAGTAACAATTAATCTAATTCCCTCTTCAAAATTTTATTATCTCTTAGGACTCCCTCAATATCAGAACTAGAAGAATCACATGTATTCATATAATTTTCTCCCTTTTTCTCTTCAACCCATTCATAGGGGATACCCTTGAAATAGGAGGATGTTTCCCACTTTTCTTGATATACATTTTTTGGTCTAGGGTTAAATATGTCCTCAAAATAACCAGTTGTGTCAGACTTAGGGTTTAAAGGTTTATTAATTTCTTTGTCAGGAATAGTATCCAATGACTGCTTGGGGCCTACTAACCTAGGCTTCTAGGAAGTGTTATTAGAGGACTCCCCTTTCCTAGAGTGATTTCTTCTAGAATTTTTAGAAATATCACTCTCTGATGTTTCCTGAGAGTGATTCTTTGTATTTTCTTTTGTGTTCCTCATTATGTCCAAAATCAAATCTCAAACACTTGATCTGCTAGTATTCCCCTTGGAAACACTATAACCAATAAATCAGAGTCACCACCTAAAAAATTTTGGAATAAAATAAAGAAAATTCACTTTGACAATGATATTTGAGGATATAAATTAATACAATGCAATACACAACTTGTGATTTCAAAAACTGGACTTCAAGGAATCTATATTATGGAATGTTGTTGTCAGACAAACCTTTCACGCATTCCTTGATAAAATTCCCCAGTAGAGTCTCCATTTTCTGTTAGTTCCTTTTCTTGCTGATATGAAAAATACTCTCAGAGAGCTTGCTCTATTTATCCTAAACACTGACCAGGCAAGATGCAGAATGACAGAAACAAGGTTTTAAAATCTCCTACACTTTGAGCTCCATTAACTCAGGCGGGATTACCCTTCTAACTTAGAATAATGAAATCACTAAATTATTCCAATTGAATGTGAATGGAATTACAGGGGTTAATCACTGTAACTTTTATTGAATACAAACCAGACCATGAGTAAAGATTAATTTTAATAGTGATAGTCACTTAATTCAATGGAAATAGACCAGTGCTTAGTCCTAGGGCATGGAGTCACTTATGAACAATTTTAACCAGCTTGATCATGAACATGAACTTAAAACAATTACATCATCTGACATAAACATAGCTATACCTTATATATCTATCTTAACACACATAACAAGTTAATTCATCAAATTCATTGTATACCCAAAATCTTATGGAAATATTCCTAAGGAAACTTTAGTCTTTCCTTGAAAGAACTCTAAAACTATTTCATAATCTTCCTGACAGACATATAAATTGAACATTTCTCAAATATTCAGTCAAAATAAAATTTAGAACACCAAAATGAAGACACAATACTCTTTAAATGCTTCAGAAACTATCAACTGGAATTCATTTTCATTCAGAATCAAAATTGCTTGCTACATTCAACAGTAATTCTCAAAAACCTATTGGATTGGTCTTGAACCAGAGTTTATACAACTATATATTGCATTCCCAAAAATAAAATGGCTATCCTTTTTCCCAGTAGTCTTGAAATTCTTTTATAATTAAGGATGCAACAAGCTACCGACTTACTGGGAAAGATTTACAAAATATTTTGTAACAACCTTGCAATAGACAAGAAACAAAAACTTGTAATAGAACATGGGTGGCAACTGTTGGCAAAGTCTGAATAAGGTTTGTTGTTGCTATTGACAGTATCCTCCTTATCCTTTCAGCTTTTCCTCCCACCTATTCACCTCTTTGACGGTGGGCCAATCAAAGGTTTTTTATTTCTCCAACTTTGCAACAGCTTCTACCCACCTAGCATTAATGGCGGTTGTGGCCTCAGAAACAAACTTGACCATATCTCTCTCAATCTTGAAAAGGCTATCAATTAATTTTTTGCAATATTCAGCATTTCTATCTTTTTCCAAGCGTTGCTTTATATATTCATTTTTTAGTATACCATCGAAGCCAGCTATCCAATCTGATTGTGTTTTTAAAACACCTACTTCATCATAAATTTTTGGGATCAGGGATGGGTACTGATCACCAAATAGCTACAACTTGTTGTCTATCAAATCAGATTTGCCATTGAAAAATACAAAAGTGTCATTCAGCTCACTAATCATCTCTATGGTATCTCCTATTTTATCTAGGAAGTCATCACTATATAACACAACAGTTTTTAACTTATCCATGAGCCTTTCCCTCCCTAACCATGCTTTCAAAGTGGGTTCTAAGAAAACCATAGCTTCTACACCTGTCTTTGAAGCTTCTTGTAATGACCCATATAGTATATAAACTATGTCATTTTTCTATTTTAGAACATCAATCCTGTGCTGCAATATGGGCAATATAACAGACATAGCATTTATGCTCTGTTCTTGTGATAATTCTTTGGATTGGCTTTCTGCCAATGTCGAATCCTCCTTTACTCCAGTAGCAACATCCGTCACAACTTTTGCTACTTCCTCAGGGATTGGAGTCTTTTCTCTCTTACTCTCTATTAATTCTTCTTTCAATTTAGCAATCTCATCTTCTAATATGTGGTTTTGGACCACCACCTCTTCATGTTTCTTTGCTAGGGCCATCATTTGGCCAAAAGTCATTTCATACCTCTTGGACATGTCATTGACCTTTGCCAGGTTCATGAATGAAAATTGTGTCATTAACTTAGCTATCTCAGTATTTGAAGTATTATGCAAATTCCATATCATCCTATCTACCCTTTTTTCTTCTCTGATAGTCATGACCAAGGGTTTTTGTGTGGAAGGAGATAATGACCATATTGCCAGTGTCTTGGATTAAGGATCAAATCCTAATCCTTTCAATACTTCATCCATTTCAAACTCTATTTTTAACAAAGGATCCTCTTGCCTCCTGATCTGATCAATAATGAATGTAGATTGTAGATCCCAACCAGGCATCAGCATTACACCACTATTTTGTACCAGCAACCTAGCTTGTTCCGTAGTAATTTCTTCACTCTCAGGATCATAATCTTGGAGTGTTTTTACAATTTCTTCATTCTTCTCTGCATTTGCCTCATCTGCAGTCAACCTATGTCTCAAGTCCTTTTGTTTTAAATTGATCAAGAAAGTCTTGAACTCTTCAGACTTTATGAATTCATCATCCTTCATAAATTCATTAGCCATCATGACCCTCTCGTCATCCTTTTCAAATAGTGCCATTTGATTATCTCCTTGGCCCTCAGCTTGAGGCTCTTTCTATAATTGTCTTTTCAATTTCCTGGAATACTTACCATGCTCAGTAATCATGGCCTTGGCCATGCTTTTCTTGTCTTGCACCATCTTGTGCTCTTTCTTTTTTTTCTTCCTTCGTGGCTCTCTAGCCGAAGTAGCTTCTTCACCGGTCTCTTCCTCTTCCTAATGCTCTTCTTTTTGTTGTTCCTCTTCTTGTTGTTCCTGGTTTTCTTTTTCATGTAATGCAACTTGAATTGGGGACCCTTTAGATTATGCATCTTCAGCACTAAATTGTGGTACCTGTGCCATTAGGGTATCATAGGACTTGACCATTTCCTCTATCCTCTGGAAGTATGGGAGATCAGGGAAAAAACTAGAGAATGAATTATCTGACACTTTCCATTCAGATTCTTCCCTAAGGAGGTCATTCCACTTCCTTCTCATGTCTGGACTTCTTTCTTATTTAACATGTTCCTCACAACATCCTCATCATCCAGTGGTTCATCATCCCTAATCTTTTGCCAAGGAGTCATTCTTTTTAGGGCTATTTGCACAAATTTTTCTGGATCACAGAATCTAGCAATTTTTGTAGACATTTTGTATTTCTTCAAGAAGTCATTTATCAAATCAAAAACCCTTTTCCCAATGGAGAAGTCAAAACATACCCACAATCTGGGGATAAAGGTGCCCTTCTTATGTCCCTCTTGAAATTCGTTATCTACCCAAGTGATTTTCCAAACAAATTCTAAGAATGCAACTCTAAGAGGAACAAACTTGGGGAGGATGCGAGGGGGCTATGTACAACCATATACTCTAATGATAGTAATGTAGTCAAAAAAGAAGAAATCAGCCCAATTGTGAGAGATAGGCCAATTTGGAACATAATCCCAAGGTCTCAAAACCTTTCTAATTTCAAAAGGAAGCATGTGCCTATTTGTTCCTAACAAATTAAAAATTGGATCCACAATCCAGTTGCAAAAGCATACAAATGATGAGTTTTTGGATGAACTATCCCATACCTGAGTCCATGTTTGGATTGGTGCATCAACACCATATTCTAAAACAAATAATTCAAGATCTTTATCCATTGATGCTCTATTATACAAAATCATATACATCAGATGAGAGTAATTCTTGAAATTAGCTGTTGGAGTATCTTACTATATCTCTACTAGTGCAGCATGGATAGCATCAACTATATGCAACATAGTCCTAATCAGTGTTGACCTTTGGGTGCTGGATGTTCATGGCCATCATGAGTAAATCTTGAGACACTGTGGAGTCTCCATCAAAACCTAGAACCCTGCTCAAACCATATACCGTGCATTTTATATAATAATGAAACAGGGATAAGTCAAAAGGTGGCTTGAGATTATCTGGGATCTTTACTAGGTGCCTATTTACTTTGGGAATGAACTTGGGCATTTCGTATTTCTTAATTAAAAGCTCTCTTTTGACATAGTCTACCTGAATCTTCTTTAAATCAATATCTGTGCATAATGCACCAGTGATTCTGAATAGTTCTACCACTGACCTCCTATCTATGGAAACTAGGGTCTCTTTATTCCTCTTCCTAATTACCCTAGCTACTGGGCAGTAGCTTTTAGCTAGTTCCCTAATAAGACCTATGTCAACATAGACATCAAACACAACTAGTTTCGCCATATTCAAATCCCATGGATTATAAATTAGGACTACTTTGATCCTATTATTCCAGAATAATGAAACAAATTACTACCAGAATAATTTGAGGTTACTGGATTTCTGCATTGACACCATCTGTCGTTCCATTCATCCCAATTTGCACTGTTTGTATTTAGAGTCCCTGGAAGCAACTCAACAAATTATTCAACATACTTCTTCAATGTAACCTCTTTATTCTTCTTAGACCCTTGCGAGGCAGTGGGAACAATAGTTTGACTCATCCTTCTTATTTGAATTTACTGTCTCAGACAAAATACTTCAGACCAACAAGCATTTTTGGTCTTCGCAGAAAATCTTAGGGTGCAGAAATGAGAACTGTACAGAATCAAACTCAGTCATTCAAACTTATAGCCATTAAATCATGTGTCTTTTCCACTTGAATGACAAATTCTTGCACTTGTAGTGTCATGCAATCATCTCTATATCACTAATGCTGCCATTAATTCGCACTATTTGATCCTTGTTGGAAAAGAGTGTAAACTTTTCTCTTTTTGCACTCGTAAGCCTGAAACTAGCCACTTGTCAATCTATCACCAATCCTCTATACTTTAATCATACTCAGAATAGTCCTTGCAAGTGAGAGATGTGACCTTTCACTTTAACCAGTCGCACACTTGCCATTTGTTTTTATCTTGGTTTACATCTTCTGTGGGTGAGCGATGACCTAATTTGCACTTCATCATTTGGCAGTCACATACTCGCTACCTCTCTACCCTTTTCTTTTATGTCTATGCGAGTGTGCAACATCACTTTTCCTTCTCCCATCGTAGACTCGCTGCTCAACATTTAGCTTTGTCTGAATCCTCGTGAGTGAGCGAGTACACATTCATTTCTTAATCATTTCACAGTCGCACACCTGTGGGCTTCTAAATCATTGCCTTTGGATCTGAGCGAGTGAGCAATTTTTTTTTTTATCATGTACTTTATCTAGTCACTCACTCATGTTGCAAAACACTTCAACTTATAATATTAGCGAGTGATTGATGACCCTTGTTCTTCATTCAGTGACAAACTCACTGTTGAAAATTCTTTATGACTTAATCCTTTGCGGCTGAGCGAGTGTTTTTATCAAAATCTTAAAACTCTCTTATCGCACACTCGCTGAACCCTTTTGCTTTACTTCAATCTGTGAGCGGTTGAGTGACAACTTCATTTTTTCTCCATTGCGCACTTGTGGGCTTGAAAAATTAACTATCTCATCGACTGCGAGTGTGCGGTTGCCAACATTCTTTCTTCAATCGCATACTCGCTGAGCATTTTCCTTATGACTTTTTCATGGGCAAGTGAGCGATAGCCTTTTTCTTTTCCTTGTCCCATACTTGTGAGCTCATTTCTTTAGACTTCAAATCATCAGTGGGTGAGCGATAACACAAATGGTCTCATAGTCGCGTACCCACACACCTTTTAAAACATTGAGAACATTTTAGCGACTGAGAGACAAACTTTCAACAACTTCCGCATAACAGATTGATTACTCACACTGCAAAACACATATGAGTTAAAACTTGAATGAGTGAGAGACCTCTAGAACCTGACTTCCTCGCACAATCACTGACTTAAAAGACATACATGAAAACCTAACGTGGGTGTGTGACGAAAGCCCTTTTAACAACACTGGCTCGGTTATAAAGCATAAAGTTAACAACATAATATTATAGTGACTATGCGACACAAAAGATTTTAAGTCATCACGGACTCACTAGACCTTCATTTAAATAAGTTAATCCCCCGTGAGTCAGTGATAAACAGAACCATTTCCAACTCGCTCAGTCGCAAGCCTACGTCCGGACTTCAAAATAAATCGTGATTGCGCGATTTACATTCTTTAGCAACCAAACCGCTCACTCGCACCACTAACATGACTTGACACAATTTTACTACGAGTGTACGATTGACACTAAAATGACTCACCACTCACTCGCACAACTTGAAAACATGTTAAAAGACCAACGCGACTGAGTGACAAATATTTGAAAATAGAGCATCATTAATGAATTTTGACCTTTTAAGCATAGTAAGACATGGGATTTAAACCAGAAAATACGGGAAAACAACCAATGCTAGGAAATTGAAAATTTTCTTGGTATAGTGCTAACAACTACTAGGAAAGAATTTCCAAGGGATCGTAAATGCTCTATCCTACCACAGATAGGTGTGCGTTCCTTATCATAGACTAAACACAAGCTCAATATCATGAGGTTGTAGTGGACCCAATTGATCTAGATTGACCAATAACAATTCCACTTTCTACATTGAAAAAGTACCATATCTCTCTCTTCAAGGGTGGGTTATTCATTACTGCCATGTCATGTTGTATTCAGTTGTATGTAGCTCTAATTGTTTATTGTTAAAGTTAAATTTAAAACTGAACTACGATGTCTCTGTGAGTTACGTAGGCAAGGTCATCTATGATGAGCCTATGAGGCATTAGGTCTAGCCCTTAGGTCTTGTACTTTTGAGTTCTTCCTTGAACATGCACACAAACACAATAGTTGTGAAACATAATATCCTTATGCATTATGTTGCTGTGATTTTGCCTCTTTTTTTGGACACTACTAATTATTGCTTTCTCTTTTTTCCTTGGTAATGCTTTTTAGGTAGAAACGATAGAATGCCATCTATCTTTCTTGAAGACTCTTCATCAAAAGGGGATCAATGTCTTCTACCTTCAATCGAATAATGGGTGCAGAATGTTTCTCTTCATCGATTCAGTATAGAAATTGAGTGCTATACTCAAACGATGCAGAGCAACTTCTGCACCCTCGATTCTAGTGTAGAGAAAAATGCCATTGATACCCTTTGGATAAAAAGGATTGATACCACTTCTACCATCCTTTCAAAGACTGGTTTTAAAATTAAACCTGAACTATGATGTCTTTATGAGTTACATAGGCAAGGTCATCTATGATGAGCCCCCAAGGCATTAGGTCTAGCCCTTAGGTCTTGTAATTTTGAGTTCTTCCTTGATCTTGCCACCCCTTACCAATATTTTACATATTTTGCATCTCTTTACAATACTAGTTTTAAATACCTTATGATTTATTTAGCTAAGTTATTGATGTAGCTTATCTTACGATCTTGTATGTAATA
>MU228104.1:11359300-11394548 GCA_018584345.1 Thuja plicata
TACAACTTCTTTTACTCTACCATAGTACTGAACAACATTTTCACCTTCTTGCATTTTCATTTCATCAAACTTACCTCTTAGACTTTCTGATTTAGCTCTCAACACATTTGTGTCTCCACCATAGATAGTTGCAAGTCTATCCCACATCTGTTTTGCATTTGTACAACTCTTTATATCATCAAACTCTGAATAGCTTAATGAGGAGGCGATCTCCAACATTGCTTGATTGTGCTCTTGCTTTTCTTTTAGTTGAGCAGCTGTGAGAGGAGCAGTAGGTGGTACATAGGCATGTTCAATAATTCAATTAGCATCGTCTCCAATACCAGCCAAATGTAGTTTCATCAAACTCTTCCATGCAGGGAAGTTATATTTTTTTCAGGTTAGGAACCTCCTTATACATCTTGATCTTTTCGCTCCGAGTACCTTCAAACTATTTTCAGGAGACCAAAGCTCTGATACCAATTGTTAGAATGAATTTAGAATTAATGAGAGGGGAGGGGTGAATCGATTATCCTCAGGTCTAGATGTAGAAAATAAAACTTTATGTACTACAGATCTACCCGGCAGCAGTAGCATAAGTCAACAACTTTAATCATGTAGTTTACTGTCAATTGAAATTAGCTTGTAGAAACATAACAGTAAAACAAACCATAAGCATTCACACAAGTTGACACAAGTATTTAACGTGGAAACCTAATATGGGAAAAACCACCAGTAACATGCCACCAAGTATTCACTCTTCTGAAGTGATGCCCTATGAGGAGCCAACCCTGTTAAAGGTTACAATAACACACTACTAGGTGTGACCTGGTTAAAGGATTTAATCACCCTATCAGGAGTGGCCTTGTTAGAGGACTTAGAACATTCCACTTGAATGTCACCTTGCTAGAGGATTTATATAAATGATTGTTAGGTCAACCTTGTTAAAGGATTTAACTGATACAATGATTAGAAAGTAATCAACAGTTGTGATCTGGTACATACAAATTAATTTGCAAATTCAGATCCAATTATAGCTCTGATGTTAACTTACTGGATAGCCTACATTGTCATTTCAACCTTCTGATTTGCTTGGAAATTTGTCAAGCAATCACACATGCAACTCTATGCTTCTGTATTCAGCCTTCTCTATTAAATCATACTAAACAGTAAATCAACTATGCAATCCTCTTGCATACATCCACTTCACATTCAGCAGCACAACTCTTGCATACTAAATGAATAACCCCTTGAGGTTATCATATACCTCTCTGTCTAGGTCAGATAAATATTTTTATGCTTAAACAAGATTGTAGATCTTAGGTTAGGTCATATCCAATAGATCATCCCATATTTGTATTGCATTTACTTATCTAAAGTAGTCTCTAATTAAATCTTGAAACCATGCATTAACTACAGTTACCCATACATTAAATGACGTGGATAAATCTTTAATTAACATTACATATCCCAATAAAATTAACTAAGTCGGCCAGAGATCTCAAATATCATCATTAATCCAGTTATTGTAAGTCATCCAACATCACTGTTTTCACTCAGAAATTTCAATGGTGCTCGGCATTGAACAACTTTTCTCGTCACAAACAACTTTACTCGGCACAAGCAACTTTGCTCGGCACGCAACAGCCAGAAAAATTGTCTTTGAAAGATAAGCAACTAATTGCTTTTTCAGAGTGCTAACTGATCAAGTACCCTTTTATTTTCCTTAACTCAACCATTCACTTGGTCTTCTTGTTGAATCTTCTTCATCAACAATAGATATGGTACTCAAATAGATAACAATAGTCTCACCAGTAAAGGTTTGACAACAATGACAAAATAACAATTGCTTGCATTGTCACTTTCCAACACAATATTTCCTTCACGTATTTGGACTGATTTATGAATATTCCTTTATCTATCTGCTTTACATTCAATCCCAAAATATATTTTATAGGACCAATCATGCTCATTTCAAATTCATTCTTCATTTCTTTTGCAAATTCTGCACTAAGCTTGTGATTACCTCCAAAGATAATGTCATCAACAAATATGGAAACAAGTAATAATCCATCAGGTGTCTCTCTTATGAATAATTTGCAATATGTTGCTCCTTTCTTGAATCCAATCTTGGTAAGATAACCATCTAGTCTCTCATACCAAGCTCTTGGGGCCTATTTAAGTCCATAGAGTGCTTTCTTCAGTCTACATACCATATCTGGTTTATCGGATAGATTAAATCCTTCAGGTTGTTCTATGTAGACTTATTCCTTCAAGTCACCATTCAGAAAGGCTGATTTGACATCCATTTTGTATACTTTAAAGTCTTTGAATGTTGCATAGGCCAAGAATAACTTAATGGCTTCTAGTCTTCTCACAGGGGCAAATGTGTCAGTGTAATGTATTCCTTCCCTTTGTGCATATCTTTTACACACAAGTCTTGCTTTGTTTCTAACCACTGTACCATCTTCATTCATCTTATTCCTAAATACCCACTTTGTTCCAATCACATTTTTGTCACTAGGTCTAGGAACCAATTCCCATGTGTCATTCTTGATTATTTGATCTAATTTTTCTTCCATTGCTTTCTGCCAATTGGAATCCTTGCAAGCATCTTCAACACTTAAAGGTTCAATCTATGAAAGTAAACATACCTCTTCATCCACTGTTAAAATTTTTTCTTTAGATCTAGTTAAAACACTACTGCTCTAATCTCCAATGATCTCATCTTTTGAATGGTATCTAGTTGTGAATTTTGGAACTTTTGGTGTGACATCCTCATCCATAATTTGTGATACTTCTATGCTTGATTTAGGTTCATTACATGATAAATCAATACAATCAAACATTTCTTCAATAACAGTGTCTTTATTGCTAGGCCTGGGTTCATCCTCAATCATAGGTGCATATTCATAGTACCTCTCTTAAACCATGAACTTCTCATCAATCTTTACATGAATACTTTCAATTATCTTCTTTAATCTCAAATTAAAACATATGTACGCTTTTCTTTTAGTAGAGTAACCAAGGAAAATACCTTCATCGCTTTTAGCATCAAACTTACCAACACCATCATCTCTCTTGATGTAGCTCTTGCTGCCAAATATTATGAAGTATTTTACAATATGTACATTACCAAACCAAAGTTCATAAGGTGTCTTATCTGTGTCTGGCCTTAATTGTATTTTTTTGATAGTGTAGACTGTTGTATTGACTGCATCTCTCCAATAGGTGTGTGCAACTTTTCCTTCAATCATCATAGTGCATGTTGTATCAAGTATGATCACGTTCCTTCTTTCTGCAATCCCATTTTGTTGAGGGGTTCTAGGAGAACTCAACTGTCTTTTGATCCCATGTTCTTCACAGTACTCATAAAACTGGTCAGAGGTGAATTCTCCTCCTCTATATGATCTTAGACATTTTAGTTTTATTACAAATTCATTCTCAACCTTAGCTTTGAATATATTGAATTTCTCAAAGGCTTCAGACTTCTCCTTTAAGAACGCAACCCACATCATCCATGAAAAATCATCAACAAAAAAAATGAAATACCTTTCACCGTAGTATGATCTTGTTTGAGTAGGACCACATAAATCTATATGCACTAGGTCCAATTTGTTTTCAGCTGAGTTTTGCTTGCTTTTGAAAGAACTCTGTTAGTTCCTTTCCTTGCTGATATGAAAAATAATCTCAGAGAGCTTGCTCTATTTATCCCAGACACTAACCAAGAAAGATGCAGAATGATAGAAACAAGGTTTTAAAACCTCCTACACCTTGAGCTCCATTAACTCGGGCGGGATTAACCTTCTAACTTAGAATAATGAAATCACTAAATTATTCCAATTGAATTTGAATGGAATTACAGGGGTTAATCACTGTAACTTTAATTGAATACAAACCATAGCATGAGTAAAGATTAATTTTAATAGTGATAGTCACTTAATTCAATGGAAATAGACCAGTGCTTACTCCTAGGGCATGGAGTCACTTATGAACAATTTTAACCAGTTTGATCATGAACATGAACTTAAAAAAATTACAGAATCTAACATAAACATAGATATACCTTATAAATCTATCTTAACACACATAACAAGTTAATTCATCAAATTCATTGTATACCCTAAATCTTATTGAAATATTCCTGAGGCAACTTTAGTCTTTCCTTGAAAGAACCCTAAAACTATTTCATAATATGCCTGACAGACATATAAATTGAACATTTCTAAAATATTCAATCTAAATAAAATTTAGAACACCAAAATGAAGACACCATACTCATTACATGCTTCAGAAACTATCAACTGGATTTCATTTTCATTCAGAATCAAAATTGCTTGCTACATTCAACAGTAATTCTCAAAAACCTATTGGATTGGTCTTGAACCAGAGTTTATACAATTATATATTGCATTCTCAAAAATAAAATGGCTATCCTTTTTCCCAGTAGTCTTGGAATCCTTTTATAATTAAGGATGAAACAAGCTACCGACTTACTGGGAAAGATTTACAAAATATTTTGTAACAACCTTGCAACAGACAAGAAACAAAAACTTGGAACAGAACACGAGTGGCAACTGTTGGCAAAGTCTGAATAAGGTTTGTTGTTTCTATTGACAGTATCCTCCTTATCCTTTCAACTTTGCCTACCACTTGTTCACCTCTTTGACGGTGGGACAATCAAAGGTTTTTTCTTACTCAAACTTTGCAACAGCTTCTACCCACCTGGCATCAATGGCGGTTCTGGCCTTAGAAATGAACTTGGCCATATCTCTCTCAATCTTGAAAAGGCTATCAATTAATTCATTGCTTTATATCTTCATTTTTGAGTATACCATCAAAGCCAGCTATCCAATCTGATTGTGTTTTTAAAACGCTTGCTTCATCATAAATTTTTGGGATCAGGGATGGGCACTGATCACCAAATAGCTGCAAGTTGTAGTCTATCAAATCAGATTTTCCATTGCAAAATGCAAAAGTGTCATTTAGCTCACTAATCATCTCTATGGTATCTTTTATTTTATCTGGGAAGTCATCACTTTATAGCATAGTGGTTTTTAACTTATCCATGAGTCTTTCCCTCCCTGACCACACTTTGAAAGTGGGTTCTAAGAAAACCATAGCTTTTGTAGCTGTCTTTGAAGCTTCTTGTAATGACCCATATAGTGTATACACTATGTCAGTTTTCTATTTTAGAACATCAATCCTATGCTGCAATATGGGAAATATAACAGACATAGCATTTATGCTTAGTTCCTGTGATAATTCTTTGGATTGGCTTTCTGCCAATTTTGAATCCTCCTTTACTCCAATAGCAACATATGTCACAACTTTTTCTACTTCCTCAGGGATTGGAGTCTTTTCTCTCTTACTCTCTATTAATTCTTTTTTCAATTTAGTAATCTCCTCTTCTAATGTATGGTTCTAGACCACCACCTTTTCATGTTTCTTTTCTAGGGCCATCATTTGGCCAAAATTCATTTCATACCTCTTGGACAGGTCATCAACCTTTGCCACGTTCATGAATGAAACTTGTCTCATTAATTGAGCTATCTCAGTATCTGAAGTATTCTGCAAATTCCATATCATCCTCTCTACCCTTTTTTCTTCTCTGATAGTCATGACCAAGGTTTTTTGTGTGGTAGGAGCTAATGACCATATTGCCAGGGTCTTGGATTTAGGATCAAATCCTAATCCTTTCAATAGTTCATCCATTTCAAACTCTATTTTTAACAGAGGATCCTCTTGCCTCCTGATCTAATCAATAATGAATTTGGATTGAAGATCCCAACCAGGCATCAACATTACACCACTATTTTGTACCAGAAACCTAGCTTGTTTCGTAGTAATTTTTTCACTCTCAGGATCATAATCTTGGAGTGTTTTTACAATTTCTTCATTCTTCTCTGCATTTTCCTCATCTGCAGTCAACCCTTGCCTCAAGTCCTTTTGTTTTAACTTGATCAAGAAAGTATTGAACTATTCAGACTTTATGAATTCATCATCCTTCATAAATTCATTAGCCATCATGACCCTCTTGTCATCCTTTTCAAATAGTACCATTTGATTATCTCCTTGGCCCTTAGCTTGAGGCTCTTTCTGCAATTGTCTTTTTAATTTCCTGCAATACTTACCATGCTTAGTGAGCATGGCCTTGGCCATGATTTTCCTATCTTGCACCATCTTGTGCTCTTTCTTTTGTTTCTTCCTTGGTGGATCTCTAGCCAAAGCAGCTTCTTCATTGGCCTCTTCCTCTTCCTGATGCTCTTCTTTTTGTTGTTCATCTTCCTGTTGTTCCTAGTGTTCTTGGTCATTCAATGCAACTGGAATTGGGGACCCTTTAGATTGTGCATCTTCAGCACTGAATTGTGGTACCTATGCCATTAGGGTATCATAGGACTTGAGCATTTCCTCTATCCTCTGGAAGTATGGGAGATTAGGGAAAAAACCAGAGAATGAATTATCTGACTCTTTCCATTAAGATTCTTCCCTAAAAAGGTCATTCCACTTCCTTCTCCTGTCCTGGACTTCTTGCTTATTTAACCTGTTCCTCAAAAAATCCTCATCATCCAGTGGTTCATGATCCCTAATCTTTTGCCAAGGAGTCATTCTTTTTAGGGTTGTTTGCACAAATTTTTATGGATCACAGATTTTGGCAATTGCTGTAGACATTCGGTATTGCTTCAAGAAGTCATTTATCAAATCAAAAACCCTTTTCCCAATGGAGAAGTCCAAACCTACCCACAATCTGGGGATAAAGGTGCCCTTCTTATGTCCCTCTAGAAATTCCTTATCTACCCAAGTGATTTGCCAAACAAATTCTAAGAATGCAACTCTAAGAGGAACAAACTTGGGGAGGATGTGAGGGGGCTGTGTACAACCATATACTCTGATGATAGTAATGTAGTCAAAAAAGAAGAAATCAGCCCAATTGTGAGAGATAGGCCAATTTGGAACATAATCCCAAGGTCTCAAAACCTTTATAATTTCAAAAGGAAGCATGTGCCTATCTATTCCTAACAAATTAAAAATTGGATCCACAATCTAGTTGCAAAAGCATACAAATGATGAGTTGTTGGATGAACTATCCCATACCTGAGTCCATCTTTGGATTGGTGCATCAACACCATATTCTAAAACAAATAATTCAAGCTCTTTATCCATTGATTCTCTATTATACAAAATCATATACATCAGATGAGAGTAATGCTTGAAAGTAGGTGTTGGAGTATCTGACTATATCTCTACTAGTGCAACATGGATAGCATCAAATATATATCCAACATAGTCATAATCAGTGTTGACCTCCCGGTGCTGGATGTTCATGGCCATCATGAGTAAATCTTGAGACACTGTGGAGTCTCCATCAAAACCTAAAACCCTGCTTCAACCATAGACCATGCATTTTATATAATGATGAAATAGGGATAAGTCAAAAGGTGGCTTGAGATTGTCTGGGATCTTTACCAGGTGCCTATCTACTCTAGGAATGAACTTGGGCATTTCATATTGCTTAATTAAATGCTCTCTTTTGACATTTTCTACCTTAATCGTCTTTAAATAAATATCTATGCATAATGCACAAGTGATTCTGAATACTTCTGCCACTGACCTCCTATCTATGGAAACTAGGGTCTCTTTATTCCTCTTCCTGATTACCCTAGCTATTGGGCAGTAGTTTTTAGCTAGTTCCCTAATAAGACCTATGTCAACATAGACATTAGGCACAATCAGTTTCGCCATATTCAAATCCCATGGATTACAAATTGGGATTGCTTTGATCCTATTATTCCAGAAATAATGAAACAAAGTACTACCAAAATAATTTGGGGTTATCAGATTTCTGCATTGACACCATATGTCATTCCATTCATCCCAATTTGCACTGTTTGTATTCAAATTCCCTGGTAGCAACTCAGAAAATTCTTCCACATACTTCTTCAATGTAACCTCTTTCTTCTTCTCAGACCCTTGTGAGGTAACAGGAACAATAGCTTGACTCATCCTTCTTCTTTTAATTTAGTGTCTCAGACAAAATACGTCAGACCAACAAGCTTTTTTGCTCTTCGCAGAAAATCTTAGGATGCAAAAATGAGAGTTGTACAGAATCAAACTCAATCATTCAAACTTATAGCCATTAAATCTTGTGTCTTATCCACTTGAATGCCAAATTATTGCACTTGCAGTGTCATGCAATCATCTCTCTGTCACTAATGCTACCATTAATTAGCACTATTTGATCCTTGCTAGAAAAGAGTGTACACTTTTCTCTTTTTGCACTTGTAAGCCTGAAACTAGCCACTTGTCAATCTATCACCAATGCTCTGTACTTTACTCATACTTAGAATAGTCCTTGTGAGTGAGTGATGTGACCTTTCACTTTAACCAATCGCACACTCGCCATCTATTTTTATCTTGGTTTACATCTTCTGCGGGTGAGCAATGACCTAATTTATACTTCATCATTTGGCATTCGCATACTTGCTACTTCTCTACCCTTTTCTTTTATGTCTATGCGAGTGTGCAACATCACTTTTCCTTCTCCCATCGCGGACTCTCTACTCAACATTTAGCTTTGTCAGAATCCTCGCGAGTGAGCGAGTACACATTCATTTCTTAATCATTTCACAATCACACACCCACTAGCTTCTAAATCATTGCCTTTTGTTGATGTTTATAGCTTCGATTAGATAAAATGATCATAATATTATGAGTATATAAATAAATAATATATATATATATATGATAATAATGGACATTACTACTATATATATTAATATACATATTTAACTAAATAAACATCATTAAATTGATAATATTGTTGTTCAAATAAAATAATATGAAATAATATTATTCTACATTATATATGCATATTATATACATATACAATATATATTATAGTTATTAAAATAAATAATATTATTCTCATATTATTAATATTATCATTCATTTGTATTTTGAATGATATCGAAAATGATTATCGATAGACTTCATCGATTTTATTGTTTTTGCATTACCGATTAAATATCGGTTGACTTGGTATAGATATCAATTGATATCGGTTTAGTATTAATACCGATCGGGTGATCAGACATCACCGATCGTGTATTACTTTCTATCACTACCATGTAGTATTACTATCAGCGATAGTATATTACCGATCAGGCACTTCTACTACACACCAATCGGGCTCCTTGGAATAACACAAATCGGGTATTACGTTATGATCAATTGGGTGCCTTTCACTATGTATTGTTTGAGATGCTAAATGTCAATCAGTATTATCAGTTAACTAATAGCACATAAGGTTATGAAGAGACATGATAATATAGAGTCATGTCTCCTTAAGGAGACATGCCCCTATACTATCATGTCTCCTTATTTATATTCAAATGTTGATCGATCAAAGACAAGCATATGCAACCAACAATGCGAGCCTCACTTATTCAATCTGCAGAATATCGATATTAATATATTAATATATTTCTATTATTATATTAGTAATAATATATATGTATATATATATATATATATATATCTTGTGATTAAACATATTACATATATTGAGGTTATATAAGAAAAATTTAAAGCCATATATTTTGATCTAAAATTAACACCTTTGGATCTGAGTGAGTGAGCGATGACCCTCGTTCTTCATTCAGTCACAAACACGCTGTTGAAAATTCTTTCTGACTTAATCCTTTGCGGCTGAGCGAGTGTTTTTATCAAAATCTTAAAACTCTTTTATCGCACACTCGCTGACCCCTTTTTCTTTACTTCAATCTGTGAGCGGCTGAGCAAAAACTTCATTTTTCCTTGATCGCACACTCACAGGCTTGAAAAATTAACTATCTCATTGACTGTGAGTGTGAGGTTGCCAACATTATTTCTTCAATTTCATACTCGCTGAGCATTTTCCTTATGACTTTATTCATGGGTGAGTGAGCGATAGCCTTTTTCTTTTCCTTATCCCATACTCTCGAGCTCATTTCTTTAGACTTCAAATCATCAGCGGGTGAGAGATAACACAAATGGTCTCATAGTCACGTACCCGCACACCTTTTAAAACATTCAGAACAATTTCGTGACTGAGCGACAAACTTTCAACTAATAACTTCCACATAACGGATCGCTTACTCGCACTGTAAAACACATATGAGTTAAAATGTTAACGAGTGAGAGACCTCTAGAACCTGAATTCCTTGCATAATATGTGACTTAAAAGAAATACATGAAAACCTAACGCGGGTGTGTGACTAAACTCCTTTTAACAACACTCAATCGGTCGTAGAGCCTAAAGTTAACAACATAATATTACAGCGACTATGCGACACACAAGATTTTAAGTCATCGCGGACTCGCTAGACCTTCTTTTAAATGAGTTAATCACTCGCAAGTGGGTGATAAATAGAACCATTTCCAACTCGCTCAACTGCAAGCCTATGACCCAACTTCAAAATACATCGTGATTGCGCGATTTGCATTCTTTAGCAACCAAACTGCTCACTCACACCGCTAACATGACTTGACACAATTTTACCGCGAGTGCGCGATTGACACTAAAATGACTCACCGCTCATTCACACAACTTGAAAACATGTTAAAAGACCAACATGACTAAGCAAAAAATATTTGAAAATAGAGCATCATTAATGAATTTTGACCTTTTAAGCACAGTAAGACATGGGATTTAAACCAGAAAAATGCGAGAAAATAGCCAATGCTAGGAAATTGAAAATCTTCTTTGTATAGTGCTAACAATGGCTCTGACTAGAGAAATTTAATTGCAAAATTGACATTAGAAGCCACATCTCTAGGAAATAGACCACAAACCAAAACAAAATTGTACATGCACACACAAAAACCACACTTAAAACAGGGAAATCTAGTCTAATGTGCACGGAAAAAGTAGGTTCATGAGATATAATATTTTAGGAATTGTCCATACACTGGAAATTCTTGTATCTCACCATCAGGGTCTTCCAAGAAATAAGAATCTTGACAATGAAATTCCTGAATTACAAATGGGCCCATCCATAATGACTCAAATTTATCATGTTTGCCTTTTCTTCTTTTCTAGCATTCCATTGCAGCACCATATCATTTATCTAAAATTTTCTTCCAGTTGCTCTTTTATCAAACAAGTACTTGGATTGTTGTTGGAGCTTCAGGTTTCTTTTGTGAGATTTTGTTCTTATCTCTTCTAGTTCCACCAATTTATCCATTCTTTCCATCATGGGTTCTTGATCTTCCAAATCTTCTTCCTACAAAAATTTGTACACTGGTAACAAGTTGTTCAAAGGAAACCTTGCCTGATTTCCATAAACCATTTCAAAAGGTGAAACCCCTATTTCTCTTTTTACTATCACCTTGTCAGCCCAAAGGGCTAACTTCAATTTTGAAATCCATGATTTCTTATTTTTATCCAAAATCCTCTTAATTATTTTCATGAGACTCTTATTACTGGACTCAGCTTGTCCATTTGCTTGAGGATGATATGGTGAGGAGTAAGATAAAATAATGTCGTAATCTTCAAAGCAATCCCTAAATTCTTCAGATCTAAAACACATAGCATTATCCATAATTAGCTTAGTGGGCACACCAAATCTTCTCAGAATGTTATCCATTAAAATGTCCATTACTACCTTGCTAGTTGCCCTCTTTGTTGGAATTGCTTCTATCCATTTTGTGAAGTAGTCTGTAGCCACAAGAATCCAACTGTGACCACCACCGAATTTATCTGTAAATTCACCAATAAAGTCCAAACCCCACTGGGTAAAAGGTGCTTCAATGGTCATAGGATTTAAAATTAAGGCTCCTAGAAATTTCATTTTAGCAGAAAACCTTTGGCATGGTTCACACTTCTGTACAAACATTTGAGTGTCTCTGAAAAGACATGGCCAATAAAATCCAGCTCTGATTATTTTGTGAGCTGTGGTTTTGGCATAATAATGCCCACCACACACACCACTATGAATTTAATTCAAGACCCTTTCAGACTGTGATTTATCCAAACATAATAATAAAATTCCATCTCAATTCTTCCAAAATAAATCACCTTGTATCAGGACATACCTTTGGGCCTACAATCTCAGAGTCCTCTTCTGATTATCTGACATATGTTCTAGACATTTAGCATTTTTTAGGAAAAAAACAATATCAGTATACCAGAACTGTAATTCTATGCTAGTAAAGTTCATGTTTATTGTTTGTACATCATTCATTTGGGCTAACTCCATGTTTGTATCAGTCATTAATTTGGCCAAACACCCCCTTACCAATTCGGTAACCTGAATTTCCAAATTGAACTCTTGGATCCTGCTAATCCATCTGCACCTCTTCCCAGTCACTTCAGATTGACATCATATGTCTTTCACTGTGGCATGTGGCACATAAGCAATTATTTTTGCACAAAAAAGATAAGGTCTAAAAACCTTGACTGCCTTGACCAATGCATATGCTTGTTTCTCCATTATCTCATAGTTAAGTTCCGTTGCTTGTAGAGATTTACTAAAAAATTCTACGGGGTGCTCAAAGCCTTCATCATCTTTCTGCAAAAGTACTGCAGCAATTGTATGAAATGAAGCAAAAGAAAACATGGAAAAAGGTTTCTCATAATCTGGAGATCTTAATATAGGAGCCTGTTGAATTGCCACTTTTATCTCATAAAATGTTGACTGAGCATTTTTATCCCATTCAAACTTTGCATTTTTCTTCAACAATTTAACAATGGGTTTTACTATTTCAGCAAAGTTTGCAATAAATCTCCTCACAAAATTTACCTTTCCAAGGAAAGACTGAACTCCTTTAATATTCTTTGGTGGCAACACCTTGTTAATGGCTTCCACTCTTTCAGGATCAATCCTGACCCCTTCTTTGGACACTATGTGTCCCAATAATTTACCTTCAGTCACAACAAAGTGACACTTCTTTGGATTTAAGGAAATCCCATACTCCAGCCCTTTGGTAAAGATCTTTTCTAAATATTTACAATGATCATCATCCTTTTGGGAATATGCAATTAAATCATCTTGATATACTACCATAATAATATTTATAAATTCCTTGAAAGCCACATCCATGGCTCTCTGGAAAGTAGCCCCTGATTCATCAGGCCAAATAGCATTCTTAAATAAACATACGTACCCCATGGGGTAGTGAAAGCTATCTTGAATTGTTCAGATTCTTGTACCAGCATCTGGTTATAACTAGAAAAACCATCCATCATAGATAAAAGATCACAACCATTTACTCTTTGCAACATGGCCTCCATGTTTGGCAAGGAATAATCATATTTCAATGAGGCCACGTTAAGATTCCTAAAATCAACATACAGCCTAATATCTCCATTTTTCTTTCTGACAGGGACCAAATTAGACACCCAAGAAGAATGCCTGATTGGTTTTATGATTCCAGCCTCTATGAGTTTTGTGAATTCTTGTTGCATTTTGGAGGCCAACAAAGGGTTGATTGGCCTTTGTTTTTGTCTGAAAGGCTTAATATCATCTTTTAATGGAATTTCATGTTGAAATAAATCTTCCCTGTAAGCCTTAAGGTCTTCATAAGACCAAGCAAAAACATGCTTGAATCTTTTCAGCGGGCTAATCAAATTATTCCTCACATGAGGAGCCAATTTCTTTCCAATGTACACAATCCTAGGACTACATTCTGATCCCAAATTTATCTCCTCAAAGTCATCCAACTTGGAAGAATATTTGTGGCACATATGACTGTCATTATCAGTAAAAAATCCTTCTAATTGAGTCAGTCCCTTAGGGATTTCATTTGTCTGCAACTGCAGAATTTCATTACCAAAAATAGTTTCCTTCCCATCAATAATCTCTATCAAATTATTAAAATCAATTACTTGACCATCATAATTATCCACACATTGAATGAAGTTGAGGATATCCTCATCACTCTCAAAAACTTTCCAATTATATACATTTTCAGGGATTGCAAGCCTAGTTTTAGTTTCCACAATAGATATCCCTGCTAGTGTTAGATCATCATTTTTCAAAGCTACATTAGCCAGAAAATCTGCCATGATATTCTTGGATCTCTCTATCCATTCAATGGAAAATGTATCAAAAAACTCAATGCTATCCCATATAGCATGCTTATATTATTTCAACCTATCATTCTTGGCAACATATCTTGCTCTAATTTGGGAAATAGCTAGCTCTGAGTCACCAAAAACTCTCAACAATTTAATGTCATGCTTCATTGCTATTTCTAATCCCAACAATAATGCCTCATGCTTAGCTGTATTATTTGTACATTGAAATGACAGTAGGAATGAGTATTTGAAAGTAATACCTAATGGAGAGATAAACAAAACACCAGCCCCTAATCCCTCTCTGGAGCATGCTCCATCAAAATACATCTGCCATAGCCCTTGCTGCTGCAATTCCAATTCTTCTATGATGGGATCTGTATTTTTTAATTGTGGCTGAATCTTTTCCACTTTGAAATTATTTATATCTACATCCACATAGCAATTCAACATACTTGGTTGAACCTTCTCAACATAAGCAAGAGATCTAGGCTCCCTTAACATTTTTTCTTCTTTTCCATTAACATAAATGGTAGAAAAAGATAAATCCAATTGTACATGTCCTCCAATGGCTGCAGCACATTATCTTGATAAGAGCATGCCATAATGGGGTGGTGAATCTACAACCACAACATCTATTTTAAAAGTGACCTTAGGGTAAGCAGCAAGTTTTATCTCTAACCCTTGCAAAGTTCCTACTACAGGTACTTCCCTATTGTCCATGGCATAACATTTACCGCAAGTAGTATCCACATCTAAACCCAATTGTTTCATCTGAGAAAAACACTTTCATCTGAGATAAGGCTTGCTTCATATTAAAAGTTGAGAAACTCATGTCACTGTCAGAAGATGTTTTACCTTTACTTTCTTTTAACTGTCTTGTTTTTTGGTCATGAGTAGGAGTAATTTTGTTCTCTTTAACCAAGGTATCTTTCACTTCATCTTGTGTAATTTCCTCATTTATGACTTCTATAATGATAGGTGAATCGGTTTGTTTCCCATTTTGATCAAATTTTCTATTCCTGAGCTGGTATGAACCTCTTTCTTGTGTCACCACAGCAATAGTTAAAATTCTTATCTCTTCATCACTAGGCATCCCAAGTTGCAAATGCTCTAACTTAGTAATTGTATTGTTTATTGTGATTTGAATAGCTTCTTCTAATTCCTCTTCTGAACTACCATTATCATCCTCAATGGTAAGTGCACACATATTTATAACAGGTTTCTTCTCACCCTAACTTTATTATGTTCCAACATTTTCACGTTGATCCACCAAGCCCTGAGCTAATGCACATTGATATGGGGAATGAGGTGTATTATAGGCCATGCACCAAGGAGTATTTTCCACATTATGGGCACTATTTTTTTTTAATTGATCAGGGATCTCTCTATCCTTGGGATCATTATGCTTTTCTGACACAGGTTTCCCATCCTTCCACTGAGTTTTATAGGGGAAATCTTGAAGTCTATAAGGTTTATCCTATCTTTGGTACTGTGGCCTATTATTCTAAAATCCATTTTCATTCTTATCTACCTTGGCAGCAAGATCTTTCACCATAGTTACTAATGCGTCCATCTTATCTTCTTCCTTGGGGTTTTTATTAGGCTATGTTTTTTTACTCTTTCCAGAGCCTATTGTCATCCTGTTTACCAAGCTTGCCAGAAGCCCTTCTATTGCTTTCTATGTTTATAGCCAACTTATATGCTTCTCTCATGGTTTGAGGATCTTTATCCCTAAGCAAATAAGTTTTTTTTCCATCCAAAGCATTATAGTAAGTAGTAACACATACATTTTCATCCAGTCTCAATACTTGAAACAATTTATACATAGCCTTTTGAAATCTTACATTAAATTGAGCAATGCCTTCATTAGTAAGTTTTTTCAAGTTGTTGAATTCATTCAATATAAAACCAAAATTTATCTTGTCACCATATTTCTCTTTGAAACTTGTAACAAATTCATCTTAGAAATAGATACTATGATCAAGCAAACACTAGTACCAATCTCTTTCATCCTCAGTCAAGGATTGTACAAATAATTTCATTACATCATCCTCATCTCTGATCTCATAATCATTCATTATATCCAAGAATACTTTTAAATGTTCTTCACTAGTTATGGCATTATTCCCACTAAACTTGGGAATCTTATCTCTGACCTCATTAGGAATAATGTTTGGTTGGCCAGGGATACCATCAAAGAATAACTTTCTATATCTCTCTTGGTGAATAGGTCTTCTTTGAAAATTAGAGCCCATATTCTAGCCAACATTCTGAGTAGTATTGCTAATGTTCTGACCAATGCCCACATTATGGAGGCCAATATTTCTATTAGGTCCACTTGCTCGTGATTGTGATGTGGCCCCTTGAGTTATACTATATGTATGGGTATTTGTATTGGCATTATTGGTCTGAATATTAGAGTTAAATACAGGGATGGCCTGACTAGTAGCATTATTGGTTATATTGGGATTAGTCATGTAACTCAAGAAGGAAATCCTTTTTTTCATCTCTGCAGCAGCAGCTTCTAGTTCATCTCTCTCCAACTATTTTTCAATATCATCTTTGGCCTTTATCGCCCTTTCTAATTCCAAATCAAGTGAGAATATGTTCTGAGATATACCGTCTTCAACTGTAGGTTAAGAAAAGTTAATGCCAGTGATCTTTTGTTTTCCTTTATCAACCTATGTTTTCCTAGTATTAGTTGTTGATACATTTTGTGTAACTATCTGAGGCTTAGGAGATTTTTGACTTTCATAGTTAATAACTTGCCTCACTACAGGGCCTACATCTCTGGGTTCACCCTTCTTAAGCAAGTGTTCTCTTTCCTGGCATTCTTTTCTTAGGGTATCTACATCTCCGAAAAGTTCTTTATTAAAACCGTGAAATCCTTCATTTGCACCCTAAGCTGCCAATTTTAACTCAGCAACCCATTTCTTCAAGTTTTCCCTCTCAGTGATAGCATTTATAACTTTTTCCTCTCTAGCCTCATCATTCTTCTGCTTGATGAGTAACAATTCATCTAATTCCCTATTCAAAAGGTCATTATCTCTTACGACACCCTCAATATCAGAACTATAAGAATCATATATATTTATCTGATTTTCCCCCTTTTGCTCTTCAACCCGTTCATAGGGGATACCCTTGAAATAGGAGGATGTTTCCCCCTTTTCTTGATATACATTTTTTGGTCTAGGGTTAAATATGTCCTCAAAATAACCAGTTGTGTCAGACTCAGGGTTTAAAGGTTTATTAATTTCTTTCTCAGGAATAATATCTAATGACTGGTTGGGGCCTACTGACCTAGGCTTCCAAGAAGTTTTATTAGAGGAATCCCCTTTCTTAGAGTGATTTCTTCTAGAATTTTTAGAAATATCACTCTCTGATGTTTCCTGAGAGTGATTCTTTGTGTTTTCATTTGTGTTCCTCATTATGTCCAAAATGAAATCTCACACACTTGATCTGCTAGTATTCGCCTTGGAAACACTATAACCAATAAATCAGAGTCGCCACCCAAAAAATTTGGGAATAAAATAAACAACATTCACTTTGACAATGATATTTAAGGATATAACTCAATAAACTGCAATACACAACTTGTGATTTCAAAAATTGGACTTCAAGGAATCTATATTATGGAATGTTGTTGTCAGACTAACCTTTCACGCATTCCTTGATAAAAGTCCCCAGTAGACTCGCCATTTTCTATTAGTTCCTTTTCTTGCTGATATGAAAAATACTCTCAAAGAGCTTGCTCTATTTATCCCAGACACTGACGAGGAAAGATGCAGAATGACAGAAGCAAGGTTTTAAAACCTCCTACACTTTGAGCTCCATTAACTCGGGCGGGATTACCCTTCTAACTTAGAGTAATGAAATCACTAAATTATTCCAATTGAATCTGAATGGAATTACAAGGGTTAATCACTATAACTTTTATTGAATACAAACCAGACCATGAGTAAAGATTAATTTTAATAGTGATAGTCACTTAATTCAATGGAAATAGACCAGTGCTTAGTCCTAGGGCATGGAGTCACTTATGAACAATTTTAACCAGCTTGATCATGAACATGAACTTAAAACAATTATAGCATCTGACATAAACATAGATATACCTTATATATCTATCTTAACACACATAACAAGTTAATTCATCAAATTCATTGTATACCCTAAATATTATTGAAATATTCCTAAGGCAACTTTAGTCTTTCCTTGAAAGAACCCTAAAACTATTTCGTAATCTGCCTGACAGACATATAAATTGAACATTTCTCAAATATTCAATCTAAATAAAATTCAAAACACCAAAATGAAGACACAATACTCATTACATGCTTCAGAAACTATCAACTGGATTTCATTTTCATTCAGAATCAAAATTGCTTGCTACAATCAACAATAATTCTCAAAAACCTATTGGATTGGTCTTGAACCAGAGTTTATACAATTATATATTGCATTCTCAAAAATAAAATGGATATCCTTTTTCCCAGTAGTCTTGGAATCCTTTTATAATTAAGGATGTAACAAGCTACCGACTTACTGGGAAAGATTTACAAAATATTTTGTAACAACCTTGCAACAGACAAGAAACAAAAAATTGTAACAGAACACGGGTGGCAACTATTATCAAAGTCTGAATAAGTTTTGTTGTTGCTATTGACAGTATCCTCCTTATCTTTTCAGCTTTGCCTCCCACCTGTTCACCTCTTTGACGGTGGGCCAATCAAAGGTTTTTTCTTTCTCCAACTTTACAACTTCTTCTACCCACCTGGCATCAATGGCGGTTTTGGCCTCAGAAATGAACTTGGCCATATCCCTCTTAATCTTGAAAAGGCTATCAATTAATTCATTGCAATATTCAGCATTTGTATCCTTTTCCAAGCAATTCTTTATATCTTCATTTTTTAGTATACCATCGAAGCCAGCTATCCAATCTGATTGTGTTTTTAAAACACCTGCTTCATCATAAATTGTTGGGATCAGGGATGGGCACTGATCACCAAATAGTTGCAACTTGTTGTCTATCAAATCAGATTTGCCATTGAAAAATGCAAAAGTGTCATTCAGCTCACTAATCATCTCTATGGTATCTGTTATTTTATCTCGGAAGTCATCACTATATAACATAGCGGTTTAAAGCTTACCCATGAGCCTTTCCCTCCCTGACCACACTTTGAAAGTGGGTTCTAAGAAAACCATAGCTTCTGCAGTTGTCTTTGAAGCTTCTTGTAATGACCCATATAGTGTATACACTATGTTAGTTTTTTGTTTTAGAACATCAATCCTGTGCTACAATATGGGCAATATAACAGACATAGCATTTATACTCTGTTCCTGTGATAATTCTTTGGATTGGCTTTCTGCCAATGTCGAATCATCCTTTACTCCAATAGCAACATTTGTCACAACTTTTGCTACTTCCTCAGGGATTGGAGTCTTTTCTCTCTTACTCTCTATTAATTATTCTTTCAATTTAGCAATCTCCTCTTCTAATGTGTGGTTTTGGACCACCACCTGTTCATGTTTCTTTGCTAGGGCCATCATTTGGCCAAAAGTCATTTCATACCTCTTGGACAGGTCATCGACCTTTGCCAGGTTCATGAATGAAACTTGTTTCATTAACTGAGATATCTCAGTATCTGAAGTATTCTGCAAATTCCATATCATCCTCTCTACCCTTTTTTCTTCTCTGACAGTCATGACCAAGGGTTTTTGTGTGGCAAGAGCTACTAACCATATTGCCAGGGTCTTGGATTTAGGATCAAATCCTGACCCTTTCAATACTTCATCCATTTCAAACTCTATTTTTAACAGAGGATCCTCTTGCCTCCTGATCTGATCAATAATGAATGTGGATTGTAGATCCCAAGTAGGCATCAGCATTACACCACTATTTTGTACCATTAACCTAGCTTGTTCTGTATTAATTATTTCACTCTCAAGATCATAATCTTGGAGTGTTTTTACAATTTCTTCATTCTTCTCTGCATTTTCCTCATCTGTAGTCAACCCTTGCCTCAAGTACTTTTATTTTAACTTGATCAAGAAAGTCTTGAACTATTTAGACTTTATGAAATCATCATCCTTCATAAATTCATTAGCCATCATGACCCTCTCATCATCCTTTTCAAATAGTACCATTTGATTATCTCCTTGGCCGTCGGCTTGAGGCTCTTTCTGCAATTGTCTTTTTAATTTCGTGAAATACTTACCATGCTTAGTGATCATGGCCTTGGGCATGCTTTTCCTTTCTTGCACCATCTTGTGCTCTTTCTTTTATTTCTTCCTTGGTGGCTCTCTAGCCAAAGTAGCTTCTTCACCGGCCTCTTCCTCTTCCTGATGCTCTTCTTTTTGTTGTTCCTCTTCGTGTTGTTCCTGGTGTTCTTGTTCATGTAATGCAACTCGAATTAGGGACCCCTTAGATTGTGCATCTTCAGCACTGAATTGTGGTACCTGTGCCATTAGGGTATCATAGGACTTGAGCATTTCCTCTATCTTCTAGAATTATGGGAGATCAGGGAAAAAACCAGAGAATGAATTATCTGACTCTTTCCATTAAGATTATTCCCTAAAAAGGTCATTCCACTTCCTTCTCCTGTCCTAGACTTCTTTCTTATTTAACCTATTCCTCACAAAATCCTCATCATCCAGTGGTTCATGATCCCTAATCTTTTGCCAAGGAGTCATTCTTTTTAGGGTTGTTTGCACAAATTTTTATGGATCATAGAATCTGGCAATTGTTGTAGATATTCGATATTGCTTCAAGAAGTCATTTATCAAATCAAAAACCCTTTTCCCAATTGAGAAGTCCAAACCTACCCACAATCTGGGGATAAAGGTGCCCTTCTTATGTCCCTCTAGAAATTCCTTATCTACCCAAGTGATTTGCCAAACAAATTCTAAGAATGCAACTCTAAGAGGAACAAACTTAGGGAGGATGTGAGGGGGTTGTGTACAACCATATACTCTGATGATAGTAATGTAGTCAAAAAACAAGAAATCAGCCCAATTGTGAGAGATAGGCCAATTTGGAACATAATCCCAAGGTCTCAAAACCTTTCTAATTTTAAAAGGAAGCTTGCACCTATCTTTTCCTAACAAATTAAAAATTGGCTCCATAATCCAGTTGCAAAAGCATACAAATGATGAGTTGTTGGATGAACTATCCCATACCTAATTCCATCTTTGGATTGGTGCATCAACACCATATTCTGAAACAAATAATTCAAGCTCTTTATCCATTGATGCTCTATTATAATACAAAATCATATACATCATATGAGAGTAATGCTTGAAAGTAGGTGTTGGATTATATGACTATATCTCTACTAGTGCAACATGGATAGCATCAACTATATATCCAACATAGTCATAATCAGTGTTGACCTCTACGTGTTGGATGTTCATGGCCATCATGAGTAAATCTTGAGACACTATGGAGTCTCCATCAAAACCTAGAACCCTGCTCAAACCATAGGCTGTGCATTTTATATAATGATGAAACAGGGATAAGTCAAAAGGTGGCTTAAGATTGTCTGGGATCTTTACCAGGTGCCTATCTACTCTGGGCATGAACTTGGGCATTTCATATTGCTTAATTAAATGCTCTCTTTTGACATAGTCTACCTTAATATTCTTTAAATCAATATCTGTGCATAATGCATCAGTGATTCCGAATACTTCTGCCACTGACCTCCTATCTATGGAAACTAGGGTCTCTTTATTCCTCTTCTTGATTACCCTAGCTGCTGGGTAGTAGTTTTTAGCTAGTTCCCTAATAAGACCTATGTCAACATAGACATCAGGAACAATCAGTTTTTCCATATTCAAATCCCATGGATTACAAATTGGGATTGCTTTGATCCTATTATTCCATAAATAATGAAAAAATTACTACCAGAATAATTTGGGGTTACCAAATTTCTACATTGACACCATCTGTCGTTCCATTCATCCCAATTTGCACTGTTTGTATTCAGAGTCCTTGGCAGCAACTTAAAAAATTCTTCCACATACTTCTTCAATGTAACCTCTTTCTTCTTCTTAGACCCTTGCAAGGCAGCGGGAACAATAGCTTGACTCATCCTTCTTCTTCAAATTTACTATCTCAGAAAAAATACTTCAGACCAACAAGCTTTTTTTCTCTTTGCAGAAAATCTTAGGATGTAGAAATGAGAGCTGTACAGAATCAAACTCAACCATTCAAACTTATATCCATTAAATCTTGTGTCTTGTCCACTTGAATGCCAAATTCTCGCACTTGCAATGTCATGCAATCATCTCTCTGTCACTAATGCTACTATTAATTCACACTATTTGATCCTTGTTGGAAAAGTGTGTACACTTTTCTCTTTTTGCACTCATAAGCCTAAAACTAGCCACTTGTCAATTTTTTGCCAATCCTCTATACTTTACTCGTACTCAGAATAGTCCTTGTGAGTGAGCGATGTGACCTTTCACTTTAACCAGTCGCACACTTGCCATCTATTTTTATCTTGGTTTACATTTTTTGCAGGTGAGCGATGACCTGATTTGTACTTCATCATTTGGCAATCGCATACTTTCTACCTCTCTACCCTTTGCTTTTATGTCTATGCGAGTGTGCAACATCACTTTTCCTTTTCCTATCGCGAACTCGCTGCTCAACATGACAGTCGCACACCCGCTGGCTCCTAAATCATTGCCTTTGGATCTGAGCGAGTGAGTGGTTTTTATTTTTATCATGTACTTTATCTAGTTGCTCACTCACACTGTAAAAAACTTCAACTTATAATATTAGCGAGTGAGCGGTGACCCTTGTTCTTCATTCAGTTGCAAACTCGCTGTTGAAAATTCTTTATGACTTAATCCTTTGTGGCTGAGCGAGTGTTTTTATCAAAATCTTAGAACTTTCTTATTGCACACTCGCTGACCCCTTTTTCTTTACTTCAATCTGTGAGCGGTTGAGCGACAACTTCATTTTTTCTCCATCGCGCACTCGCAATCTTGAAAACTTAACTATCTCATCGACTGCGAGTGTGTGGTTGCCAACATTCTTTCTTCAATCGCATACTCGCTGATCATTTTCCTTATGACTTTATTCATGGGCGAGTGAGTGATAGCCTTTTCCTTTTCCTTATCCCATACTTGCGAGCTCATTTCTTTAGACTTCAAATCATCAGCAGGTGAGCGATAACACAAATGGTCTCATAGTCGCGTACCCGCACACCTTTTAAAACATTGAGAACATTTTGGTGACTGAGCGACGAACTATCAACTAATAACTTCTGCATAACGGATTGCTTACTCGTACTGTAAAACACATATGAGTTAAAACGTGAATGAGTGAGCGACCTCTATAACCTGACTTCCTCGCACAATCACTGACTTAAAATACATACATGAAAACCTAACGTAGGTGTGTGACTAAACCCCTTTTAACAACACTCGCTCGGTCACAGTGCATAAAGTTAACAACATAATATTACAGTGACTATGCGACACACAAGATTTTAAGTCATCGCGGCCTTGCTAGACCTTTTAAATGAGTTAATCCCTCGCGAGTGAGATATAAACAGAACCATTTCCAACTTTCTCAGCCGCAAGCCTATGACCTGACTTCAAAATACATCGTGATTGCGCAATTTACATTCTTTAGCAACCAAACCGCTCACTCGCACCGCTAACATGACTTGGCACAATTTTACCATGAGTGCACAATTGACACTAAAATGACTCACTACTCACTTGCACAACTTCAAAACATGTTAAAAGACCAATGCGACTAAGTGACAAACATTTGAAAATAGAGCATCATTAATGAATTTTGACCTTTCAAGCACATTAAGACATGGGTTTTAAACCAGAAAATGCAGGAAAATAGCCAATGCTAGGAAATTGAAAATTTTCTTGGTATAGTGCTAACAAGCTCCTTACATGCTTTCCCATAACACATTCCCTGCGCATTGTGTCAACTGGTCTTGCAATACTCTAAAGGTCTCTAAATGCCTTGACATTGCTTATCTTTACTATATTGTCAAAATTGATATGACAGAGTCTCTTGTGCCATAACCAACTGCCATCCACTTTTGCAACAAAACAACTTACATCTGAATTGAGCTAAAAAAATTTACCTTTTTTTTTTAGCCTGATGCAATTATATCTCCTTATTTGTTGTTAATAATGCATTTTTTGTCTTTGAATTCCAAATGATAACCTTTGTCAAGTAGCTATCCAACACTTAGTAAGTTATGATGTAATCCATCAACATACAGAACATCATTTGTCTTGTTCTTTCCATCCAGGGTGATAGATCCTCTGCCTATGATAGGTTTAGGAGTTTTATCTCCAAATCTAACCATACCACCTTTGTACTTGTCCAGATGAACAAATCTATCTTTATCACCTATCATGTGGTGAGAGCATCCACTGTCAATGATCCAATCAGTTTTGATGTTTGCTTTGTAAATTATGGCTAACTCATGTGCTTCCTTTTCATCTTCAATGTCCATTTCCTCAAGAAATTTTCCCATGTCTATAATGGAAATGAATCCAATTTTATCCTCTCTTGAATCTTCATCTGTTACACCTTCTTCAGCATGGTAGCATTCCTTTCTGTATTTAGGTTTGTAATCAGATCTAAACTTCTTGACTCTTGTGGAACACTTGGATGCAAAGTGACCAATCTTGTTGCATGAAAAACATTTGAATGGAATTTGTCCATCATACTTTCCTTTTCCTTTCTTTTCTCTTTTAGCAATCATGGCAATAATTTCTTCTACTTCTTCATCAACTTCTTCTTTCTCATTAGAAATGGGTAAATTTTTCTTACCATGTATTGATGCTTTGAAGGTTGTTTCACTTTTGGGTTCAGACTTCAATCTTGATATCTCAAATGCATAGATTTTACTGATCAAAGTCTCTCTCTTGAAGTCTTTTTAAAATTGCATGGTTTCATCTAGAATATTGATCTTGATCTCATAGTCTGTTGAAAATGTAGTCATCAGCTTGTCCATTATGTCTTCTTCTAAAATTTCTCCACCATTGTTTCTGATTCCAGAAACTGCTTCATTTATCCTCTGATTGTAGGCTCTAATGTTATCTTCAGGTAACATCTCAAGATTGTTGTATTTCTTTTTCCATGTTTTCCTGCGTGCATTCTTTGCTTGCATATCTCCTTCAAACATGTCTTCTAAATAATTCCATATTGTGTATGCCTTCTCTACTTTCTTGATCTCAGAGAATTCAATGTCAGATAGTGCACTTATAAGGGCTTCTTTGGCAACTGCATTAGCTATGAATGTATCCTTTTGTTTACTAGTAGCATCATCTTTTGCAAGGTCTTTCAGTGAGGGAATAATAACTTCTTGTGTGGCTATCTCAAAGATGTCAAAACCAACACATTGTAGATGTGTTATCATTTTGTTCTTCCAATCCAGATAATTCTCTCCATTGAACTTAGGAATCTCTTTTCTTAAGTATGCCATTTGATCTACCTTAAGCTGTTAGGCTTTCTCTTCAAGGCACTTGGATTTGATACCAATTGTTAGAATAGTCCCAAAGGATAACTGAGAGGGGGGGTGAATCAGTTATCAACAACTTTAATTCTTTTCTCTTATTTAATTCAGAACAACATAAAGTAAATGTACATTCAGATAACACAATAGACAACACCACAATTTGATTACGGGGAAACCAAATGGTAAAAACCCCAGTGGGAATTAGCACCCACAATGAACTATACTTGTTTATAATAATCCCTGTTAGAATATCTTGCAACCCTATTATGATTTGTTCTTTATAATGCAATAAGTATAGTGACCTGGTTAAGGGTCTGACCCTGTTAGGAGTCTTTTACAAATAACCCTATTAAGGGTGAGGACTCATTGTCCAAAAGCTCACTGCTTCAATGGTGAAGGCTACAACCTTCTGTAGAATAGATATGCACTATATCTGATGATGAACTATAGAGTAGACCTATTGTCTTGATCAGTTCCAATGTATTGTAATCTTCCACTACTTCTTCACATAGATCCTTGATCAATGAAACACAATTGATATTCTGCTCTATACTTTTTCTGTCTCTTTTCTTCTCATTCACACTTAGCGTTCATCAAATGAACTACTATAAGTATCTTCCTCAAAGTACGAGATCACGGGACCTATTAGGAAACTCTTCATAACATCCTTGTCAACTAAACTAACCACGCAAGCATAATTACAACCGTGTAATATAAAATGAATAGACGCGACACTTCACAAAGTTGGCTCCACCAAATTATCTCAAACAACATGATCCTGATGAAACATGATAGGCGCTCTTAACTAACATGGTTAACTCATAACTAATCATGAATATACACATGTGTATCCTGAAGATAGGTGCAACTCAAGAAACATGGTAAATACATCAACTCTAAACAAATACTCTCCAGAGACTGTAACTTCCAATAACAGATTAACCCAACTTAACTGAAACATCAAATCTGATCCTTCGTGTATGAACAAAGCATCAAAAACATGTCTACAACATGAATATAACCATGCAAGGGTTAATATCATCATTCTAATAAGTACATACAGAACACTATTGTATATTATATGTTGTCATCAATGACAAACATACAATCATCTAGCTGCCAGAAGTAAATCTCCAAGAATATGTACTAGAACATATATATAGAGCAAATATGTTGATCAAATTGTTTGCACGGGTACCTGACATGGTTTCAAAATAGGGGTTGAAAAAATTAGAATTTAAAGATGTAATTCCAATTCCACCCTTTCAAATGGAAGATGTATAGGATCATTTTGGGTAAAGGCATAGATGTATACGATTCATTAAAAATTACTGTGTTGTTGGCTAGCCATTATAAACAACTTACTATCTATATGATCAATATATATATATATATATATATATATATATATATATATATATATATATATATTAGAGCATATATATAACATAAGTAGAACATAACTTTCCAAATTGATGGCTACATAAAGAGTGCCCCTGTCATCTTCTGTACATTCATACATTAGCTACATGCAAACGAGGATTGATAATAAAGACATCTAACACATATTTCTGGATAGTATGAGTGTATGAGTGTTGTATGAGTGTTTCTTTAATATCCATCCTCATTTGCATGTAGCTGATAATTGCATTTAACAGGTGGTGTAGGTGATGTCCTTCACACAACTCATGATGAGCATGGAGGATGAGGTTCAAGTAAGCCATGAAACTTCTTCCTCCAAGAAGGTTATGCAAAAAAGAGAAATGGAATGAAAGTTCCTAGACTTGCTCCATGAGAAAGTTCAGATAGGAATGAAGGTGAAGGGGGCTTAAAAAAAGAAGCTTGGACTACCATTGAGAGGAGGCTCAATGCTAAGATGAACCTTAATCTATCAAAGGAAAATTTCAAGAACAAGCTGAAAGGATGGAAGAAAGGTTTTAGAGTTATGAGAGAGTTGAGGAGTATGAGTGGTTTTGCATGGAATGAGAGTACTCAATGTGTGGATACTGACGAGAGGGTGTGGGACGAGCTTTTGAAGGTAACATGCTCTTTTGAATCTATTGATCTAAGAAATATTTCCTTCTTATTAAGTTATTATTTAAAGACAGATATATAATTCATTCATTATGGAAACATGCAGAGAAAAGAATTCAAAAATGCCAAAGTGTATAAGAGACAACCCTTCCAGTACTACAATGACCTAGCCTTAATTGTGGGTAGTGACATAGCTGAAGGTACTACAACTACAATGGCTCAATAGACAAAAGAAGGGCACAATATGGATGAGGGCCTTGACCTAGATTGTGATGATAAAATCCCTATCAGTACACGTCTTGAGACTACAACTGATTTGGACATTGAATTCTATCATTCCAATTAATCTAGTGCAAGCAGTGGGACAAACCCTTCAACACAGTCACCAAGGAGGGGAAAGAGGAAGAAGGAAAGCATGGTTGGTTCATAGATTGTGATTTATGAAACTATAAAAAAAATGCAAGAGGACCTCTGTTTGCCTCATGTTCTCAAAGTGGATAAATTTGATTTAGATGTTGTCTTAGATAGTGTGTATGAGGCCCTCAAAGGCATTCCTGATTTGAGTCAAGGCACTATGTTGAAGGCATATGACACCTTTATGGTTGAAACTAAAAAATCCAAAGGGTTCTTGAGAATGAATGAAGAGGAGAGAGTGGAGTACATTGTAATGAAGTTTGGAGATCTCTAGTTTCATTTGTTTTAGTTTAAGTATTGTTATTTAAACATCAGCAAGGTTAGCCAAGATACTTGCTACATAGAGTTGATATCAGTGTGACATTATTTTTCTTTTACCAAATTTACATATACTAGTGTTCTACTGTTGAAACTCAAATAATGTGTTTTGATTATTCACTTATGGACGCTCTACTATATAAGGCTTCTCTAGTTCACATATGGATGCTCTACTATATATGGTTGCTCTTGTTCACATATGGCTGCTCTACTATATATGCTCTATTATATATTTCTTCTCTCTTCTAAAATCACCATTCATGATTAACTCACTACTCCAGCTTCTATAACTTTTGTAAATCACTTGAACACCTACTTTTTTGCTCGACATCATATATACATGCAGCCATGATGATATTGTTTTTACTATTATTTCATGCATTATAGATTGCATTCATGATTTACTTAAAAATTGATATAGTTGTTACTCCTACTAATTATACCTGATGATTGTATAGTATTTGTGATTGGCATTATTCTATTCCATTTTATATGTTTATACCTCTTGACTTGGTTAGCCTTGTTGCATTCAAAAATATAAGTAGAATACACCAAAGAGTACCACATGATAATGACCAATTATACTGATAAATTATGTTGTTCTATTACAAAGTATCAGAACTGTACATTTTGAATTCTTCAAAACTCTTCCAATAGTACTCATATGTCTTCTCTACCCAAATTTTGTGTTTTTCATATTAGATACAACCCAATGCAACATTCCATTTGTGCGAGGAGCAGTCAACCATCTATCTAGAGCATATTATAAACACCACTGTTAGACATAGTAATCATCTTAATGGTGGACATGAAAAGACTCACTACTACCTCTGAGCCATAAAATATGAAATTTTGAATCAACTCCACCAATCAAACAACACTAAGAAGATGATTGTTTGGTGGGAGGGACATAGTATACCCACCCATCAGTTTCATCAAACTATTATACTATGATACCACCATGTTCTTAAATACCAGTTGCATATATCCTTCTTCATCACAATCTCCTCCTTCCTCACTATCACCTTATGCTTCCTTACCATTACCATCTTCTTCCTCACCATCACCTCCTACTTCCTCACCATTACCTCATCCTTCCTCACCATTACCTCATCCTTCCTCACCATGACCTACTTCTTCATTGCCTCCACCTCTTCCTGTCCATCACCTACTTCATTTTTTCCTCCTCCTCCTTCTTCTTCTTAACTGACTCCAGCTACTTCTTCAATGCCTCCTCCTCCTTCCTGTCTACCAACTACTTCCTTTAAATAAATTCCCCTCCCTCTTCTTAACACCTTCCAACTGCTTCTTCAATACCTCCTCCTTCCCAACCACCAATTGTATCTTCACTATCTCCTCCTTTCTCACCGACTTCTTCTTCACTTCCATCTCCATTCTCATTATCACCTTCTTATCTACCATGGCTAACGGTCCTATCTCCCACCCAGATAAACAACAAAAATATTGTTTTTGTTGAATCAGAAGAGGATTTCAAAGAATACACAAACAAGATAAAGATTATTTTCTTTCTCTCTGCACTATATGCTTATGTTTCCCATTCTATATGTAAGTTCGCATGACATACAAATACACTATTGTAAATTGTAATTATATTTACATATTCCAGTCGCAAAAGTATGTCTTATTGATCACCATAGATTTAATATTTAGTACTAACTTTTCTTGGTAACACAAACATACATTTATACTATTAAATTGTCCATATGGAAAAACAAAACTACCCCATGAAGTAACTGGTAGAAACTTCACAATATTTGACTTGGGTTGTTTGTCGGGTGTATGAAACTTCCAAGTATTTCTATGACTATGTATAATGTGATACCACCATGTGCTTAAATATACCAACACCAATAACAATATGTAGGCCAAGATCATCTTTAGATCATGACTCCACATCATTAAAATGCATGCTCCAAGCATAAGGAGAAGCTGGGTTGAGAAAATATTATTACTAAAACATGAACAATAGGAATATACACTACCATCAATGATAATTTAATGAAAACAATCAGGAGTCCTCCACAATCCAAAAATTATTCTACTGGGAAAACAAATGCTAAGGGGGTCAATTGTTGATCAACAATTTAGCAAGGTTAGGCCATTCATTCATTTCCCTACACTCTATGTAAGTGACCTCCTTATGATGAGCCCCTACACTCTCTAAGAAATCCACAACCTTGTTTTGTTCTCTATCACAGTGTCTGATTGGTATGAGGATAACACTTCTTCCAATAGCACCCTTAACTTCCAATTCAAACATAATTTCTTATTCAAGGCAATTATAATTTAATTGGAAAGTCACCATCCACTTCAGTTGAACTGAGCTCATCCATATAGGCTTCCTGAAGATCCAAAATGCAACCTTCTATCTCTGGTTTATATTTGATTTAAAGCCTAGGAATTATGAATCCCTTAATACAATGGAATCATGAGAGTCTCTATTTGCAAAACCTTCTCACACAACCCCCAGATTACTCTTGGAGTCACCATCAAAGTTTGATTTCATCTATCTTTAGAGCCAACCAACTTTCAAGGTAACTAATATTGGTATTCCCATGAATGGGAAGTAATTTTTTATTTAAAGAATTTAATTGGCAATGATAAACTTCTACTTCAATTTTTTTTCCTGAATGACTAATTTTCGAGACTCTTTGTCACTTTGCAAATATAGTTCTATAGTTTATTCATTCAAAGTTCATAGATTGTCTCCCAAGAAATGTTCCTTTATAGTCTTTTGTCCCTAGTTTTGCATTTAGTTTTCTTCTTAATAACATTCACGATCTCCATATCTGATCACCCATTGTTGCTCTCTTCCCAAATCACCAACATGATCAATTCACTACTCTAGCTTGTACATTTTTTGTTGATTTCTCGAACACCTACTTCAGTTGAACTGTTTTCATCCATATATGCTTCCTGAATATATACTACTCCATCTTGTATAGATTGTGTGCATTGCTCCAACACCTACTTTTTGGCTTGGCATCATATATACATGTGTTCATGAAGAATTCAAAATGGACAATTCTGAGACTACACATATGATGTTAATAATTTCAACTTAGAGTCCATATTTCTGATGTTACTCCTTGGTGTACTCCATTTATTATGGGAACTTTTTCTGACCGATATGTTATGAGAAGGATACGGGATCTTCAGCTAGACATTGGTGTGCTACTTTGCAGTTAACTAGAAAATGTTCTATTATTTCTGCTACTTCTTTGTGCAACGGACATATGTTGAGGCCTATTATTCAATACTTTGAAGTCTTTATTATATTAGAATATTTTTTGTGTAACACTGTCCAAGGTGGATTTGCTATGGTTATAATCTTGTTGGGTTCTTATGAATCACAATATTTGTATCAAAGGAGTTTTCTGCATAATGCTTTCAATATTTTACCGAGTTTGATGGCTCCATTGTATAATGGAATCCCTAAATATTTTGATGGTATTATTTCTTTATTAAATTCCAGTATTACTTTGATTCAACATTTTATGCTTTCACTATATTGAACAAGGATATGCTAATTTTTTTAAAATTTATAATTTGATCAGATCTTTTTCAATGTTTATTTAGTAATTGTTTAGTTTGTTGTGCTTCTTTTATAGTGGATGAATGATATGGTATGGTATCATTTGCAAATATTTGATGTGAAATGGGGGTAATACATATACTATTTTTTATTCCTCCCCATTTTCTTTGTTCTTTGAGTTTGCTAATTTTCATAATTGGTTAAACACACTACATTTTCCTTTTGCAATCAACATCATGAATCTTGAGTAAATGAAACCGTATTTTGTAAATGTGAAGAGGGAGTTTACAATGTGACATCCAAGCTTTCAAGCTCTTTTACATTTGCAACCAGTAGTCATCTTATATGTAGTTGAGATTTTTATACCCGACTACATCTCCCATTAAATTTTCAACAAAACTTTTCATTATCTTGTGATATTGCTATCAGGATTCAAGTGTATAGTTTTTTGAGTCCAAATCATTGACCCGTGTTTCATCCATTAGTTTGAAATGCACATATTGCTTCATATCAGCTACACTTAACACACTAATGTCACGAAGGAAATGCGGGACAGAATAACATGAAGGATATGCGGGACAAAATGGAAATCTTGGAGAACACTCTTAAGAAGCACATGCAGGATAATAACCTTTTATGGGGTCTACGATGGAGTGCTTCAATACCATCAAGTTTGAGCTAGATGTTGGGTCTCTGACTAGGAAGCTCGAAGATGACAAAGATGATACAGGTGATGCTCGTCCTGGAAAGCGTACACGGTCTACAAAAGAGAAGAAGATCCAAGACAAGATCCTGGAGCTCTCAGATTTCAATGTGACAATCAAGAAGGTGTCTGAGGATAAGAAAGAGATAGAGGGAACTCTTTTGGAGTTTTCCTAGGTCTTGTTGTACCCCTGTTTCTGTGCTGGTTTAGCTTTCAGTTTTTTTTTGTTGGGTGTTGTTGTTGGTTTCTAGTTTTTTGTGTTGATTATGGGTTTAGTGAGCTGGTTTCCAGTCTTGTTTTAGTTCAGTGGGCTTAATGTCTATTCTTATTTGTCAGGATTGTAAGGGGTTTTGGGTCCCCCTAAAACCCATTTTTACTAGCAATAAAAAATAAACTAATGTCACGAAAAATTGTTGATGTGTCAACAATGACGTGGAATTTGATACTTGCAAGAGTGTAGATGAGACAAGGTTCAACTCCACTTCAAAAAATTGGGAGTGCTCGGGAAAGTGAGTCTAATCTAATGTATCATTTTCAGGCTAGGAATATAACAAGGACAAAGCATGTAGAGAAATGGAGATAGCGAAGAAGAAATTAGCCGCATAGGAAGTGGACATGGAAAAGGGTGTAGTAGAGTAGAATCATCTTTCCCGGGTACTCCCAATTGTTTCAAGTGGAGAAGAAGTAATGAGAGGAATTTTTGACACATCAATGATTTTTGTAACATTAGTTTGTGAAGTGCAGCTGACATGGGGCAATTTGTGCATGTCAAACTCATGGATGGAATACTACTCATGAAACATCGGTCAATGTCAAATGAGTTTGAATCAAAAAACTATACACTTGAATCCTAATAGAAATATCACAATTTGATATGCCCCCAACTATAGATGCCTTTACATGCATTTCAATGTATGGTAAGGACTAAAAGTCCCAATCATAACTATGCATATGGTTTCCATAATGTGCAGTTAGGACTTTGCATTTACATGTTGTTCAGATTCATTATATCATCAAATATGAAGCATTTTCATTTTGTACTATGATTGACAATAGTCATGTTGCAATCTGATTTGAGATGTTGTCTGCATTAGTATTTTTATTTTTATTGCAATTATAATTAGTATGAATGAACAAAATAATCAACTAAACAAAATGATATGTTGGAATGACAATGCAATATTTGTCGATATAGCGTCAATGACTTCGATCAATGTGCCTATGTGTCAATGTGGTGTTGGCCCTTGTGTGTTGAAGATGTCACGTACAACAAGTAATCATGGGCATCAATTTTGGGGTTTCCCAAATAGGAAAAAGGTCGTTAATGGAAATATATTTTATGTTTAAAAATAATGAGACAACTATTCATTTTAGGAAGCACTTATGTAGATTTGGTATTGCAGGGAAATAGTGGATGTCAATACTTTTGGCGGGTTGATGAAACCCTATCTACATCTATACCTAATGTAGGAAATGAGTGCAACTTGTGCAAGGTTTGAGAGGCAACTAGTGTCGCTGAGAGTGCTTCAATGGTGAAAGAAACAATCATGTTTCTGCGATGTCTTCTTGTATTATAATCACACTACTTTGTTGGGACCATATGCGTAAATGTGGTTAACAAGGGGCTATTCTAGATACTGAAACCTTTTTAGAATTTCATGTAGATACATTGGACATATTTTGGTAAACTCATGAGTTTTTTTGTTGTTTGTGTTAAGTTTTTAGGATAGCTGCAAATGTAATATCACTCTATGTTGTATGTATTTTCCAAATGCAACAATGTCTCTTTCATTTATATTGGGAATGATACTAGGAGAGACATGTCCCTTCATGGGAAATGTCTATTCATTATTATTTATAAGAAAGGACATGCATCTTCCCATTAATTATAATTTAATCAATCTTATAATGTTTCATCAATCAATTATTAATTAAGAATAATTTAATAATTTAATATTGAATATTAAATTTCATATGATTCATAATAATATAACATATATATTATATTATTATTAATCAACATGTATTATATATATTCTAATGATCATACGACTAAAGCTACAAACATTAACACTCCCTCTTAGCTAGGGAGGGTGATCAAACAAAATGTGTAGTGGTCTCATGTGTCAACACTTATGACCCTCACCATAGCTATACAAAACATTACCACTCCCTCTTAGCTAGGGAGGATAAATCAGTCCAATGTCAACACTTATATGACACTTGATAACATCAATCATATGATGTAAGCAATAAAAGCATCATCATCATGATGTAATCAATACAAACATAGTCTCAAGATGTGGATTGCCTCCATTGATGATTATATCCAAAAGCTCTCAGGTGGATTTCCTCCATCGACAATTCTATCCACAAGCTCTTAGGTGGATTGCCTCCATCGGTGATTCTAACCACAAGCTCTCAAGTGGATTGCCTCCATCAGTGATTCTATCCACAAACTCATGAGCTTTAGAGTGGATTGCCTCCATCGATGATTCTATCCACAAGTTCCTGGGTGGATTGCCTCAATCGGTGATTCTATCCACAAGCTCTCTGTTGGAATTATGTTATATTTGTCATCAGTGAAAACACTTATTTGATTCTGTATGCTTACCGAGCTCATCACTCAGTTCACAGCTTATACCGAGCATTCAGTAATCACATTGTAAATCTCAGCGGTT
>MU228104.1:11409931-11423751 GCA_018584345.1 Thuja plicata
TAACCCTAACATGAAACCTTAACCATATTAAACCCTTACATGAAACCCTAAAATGAAACCTTAACCATATTGAACCCTAACATGAAACCTTAACCATATTGAACCCTAAAATGAAACCCTAGCCATATTGAACCCTAACAAAACATTAGGAAATGTTACAAAACATTAGGAAAATGAACTACAAGACATTAGAAAATATTAGTATTACAACGTTCATGTATTAAATATAACATTGTACCCTAACATGTGAAACCCTAATATGAAACCAACATCTTTAACCCTAACATGAAACTGAAACATAAATCAACATAAACTCTAACATTAACCCTAACATGAAACCTTAACCATATTGAACCCTAACATGAAACACTAACCATATTGAACCCTAACATCAAACTCTAAAAAATTAACCCTAACATGAAACTGAAACATAAATCAACATAAACTCTAACATTAACCCTAACATGAAACCTTAACCATATTGAACCCTAACATGAAACCCTAACATGAAACCTTAACCATATGAAACCCTAACATAAACTTAAGACCTAGAATAAGACCACTTAAGACCTAATAGGACCCCTTAAGACCTAATAAGACTGAACTTAAGACCTACTAGTACATCTAAGGACCCTTTAGACCTATTAATACCAATTAGTACATCCAATGACCCTTTAGACCTAATATGACCCTTAAGACCTAATAGGACCCCTTAAGAGGTCTAATAATACCACTTACTTGACCTAATATGGCCTATTAATACCCCTTAGTACATCCTATTAGCACTATACCAAGAAAATTTTCAAATTCCTAGCATTGACTGCTTTCCCACACTTTCTGGTTTAAATCCCATGTCTTACTGTGCCTAAAAGGTCAAAATTCATTAATGATGTTCTATTTTAAATATTTGTCGCTCAGTCGCAGAGGTATTTTTTAACATGTTTTCAAGTTGTGCGAGTGAGCGATGAGTCATAAAAATGTAAATCGTGCAGTAGTGATGTATTTTTGAAGTCGGGTTTTAAGTCAGCGATTGAGCAGATTAGGAATGGTTTTGTTTATTGCTCACTCATGAGGAATTAACTCATTTAAAAGAAGGTCTAGCGGGTCTGTGATGACTCAAAATCTTGTGTGTCGCATATTCATGTTAATGTTATGTTGTTCATTTTATGCTCTGCGACTGAGCGAGTGCTATTAAAAATGAAGTAGTCACATACCCGCGTTAGGTTTCCATGTTTGTCTTTTAAGTCAGCGACTATGCGAGGAAGTCAGGTTGTAGAGGTCGCTCACTCGCTCAAGTTTTAACTCATATATGTTTTGCAGTGCGAGTAAGTGATAAGTTCATGCTGCAGTTATCAGTTGAAAGCTCGTCGCTCAGTCAAAGAGGTATTTTTCAATGTTCTAAAAGGTGTGCGAGAGGGCGATTATGAGATCATTTATCACCTCGCTCACTGGCTGATGATTTGAAGTTTGAAGAAATGAGCTCACGAGTATGTGATAAGCAAAAGAAAAGGAATATTGCTCACTTGCCCATAAATAAAGACAAAATGAAAGTTGTTGGCGAGTATGCGAATGAAGAAAGAAGTTTGGAAACTACACACTCGCAGTCAATGAGACAGTTAAGTTTTCAAGCCCGCGAGTGTACGATGGAGAAAAAATAAAGTTTTCGCTCAGCCGCTCATAGATTGAAGAAAAGAAAAAGGGGTCATCAAGTGTGCGATAAGAGAATTTTAAGATTTTGATAAAAAATCTCGCTAAGCCGCAAAGGATTAAGCCATAGAGATTTTTCAACAGTGAGTTGGCGACTGAATGAAGTACAAGGATCATCGCTCACTCACTCATATTATAAGTCGAAGTGTTCTGCAGCGTGAGTGAGTGACCAGATAAAGTGCATGATAAAAATGAAAATTGCTCACTCGCTCAAATCCAAAGACAATGATTTAGAAGTCAGCGAGTGTGCGATTGTGAAATGAGTGTGTACTCACTCACTCATGAAAATTCAGACAAAGCCAAAATTTGACCAGCGATTCCGCGATGGGAGAAGAAAAGGTAATATCACACACTCGCATGGACATAAAAGCAAAGGGTAGTAAGGTAGCGAGTATGTGACTGCCAAATGATAAAGTGCAAATTAGGTCATCGCTCACCTGCAGAAGATGTAAACCAAGGTAGAAACAGACGATGAGTGTGCGACTGGTTAAAGAAAAGGTCACATCGCTCACTCGCAAGGACTATTCTAAGTATAAGTAAAGTACAGAGAGTTGGTGCCAGATTGAAAAGTGGCTAGTTTTAGGCTTACAAGTGCAAAAAGAGAAAAGTGTACACTCTTTTCCAGCTAGGATCAAACAGTGTGAATTAATGGAAGCATTAGTGACAGAGAGATGATTTCATGACACTGCAAGTGCAAGAATTTGGCATTCAAGTGGACAAGACACAGGATTTAAATGCTATAAGTTTGAATGATTGAGTTTGGTTTTGTACAACTCTCATTTCTGCATCCTGAGATTTTCTGCAAAGAGAGAAAAGGCTTGTTGGTCTGGAGTATTTTATCTGAGATAGTAAAATTCAAAGAAGAAGGATGAGTCAAGCTATTGTTCCCGCTACCTTGTAAGGGTCTGAGAAGAAGAAAGAGGTTACATTGAAGAAGTATACGGAAGAATTTACTGAGTTGCTGCCTGAAACTCTGAATACAAATAGCACAAACTGGGATGAATGGAATGACAAATGGTCTCAATGCAGAAATCTAGTAACCCCAAATTATTCTGGTAGTACTTTGTTTCATTATTTCTGGAATAATAGGATCAAACCAGTCCCAATTTGTAATCCATGGGATTTGAATATGGAAAAATTGATCATGCCTTATGTCTATGTTGACATAGGTCTTATTAAGGAATTAGCTAAAAACTACTGCCCAGTAGCTAGGGTAATCAGGAAAAGGAATAAAGAGACCCTAGTTTCCATAGATAGGAGTTCAGTGGCAGAAGTATTTGGAATCACTAGTGCGTTGTGCATAGACATTGATTTAAAGAAGATTAAGGTAGACTTTTTCAAAAGAGAGCATTTAATCAAGCAATAGGAAATGCCTAAGTTCATGCCCAGAGTAGATAGGCACCTGGTAAAAATCCCAAACAATTTCAAGCCACCTTTTGACTTATCCCTGTTTCATCATTATGTGAAATGCACAGTCTATGGTTTGAGCAGAGTTCTACATTTTGATGGAGACTCCACAGTGTCTTGAGATTTACTTATGATGGCCATGAACATCCAACACCCAGAGGTCAACACTGATTATGACAATGTTGGATATATAGTTGATGCTATCCATGTTGCACTATTAGAGATACAGTCAGATACTCCAACACCTACATTTAAGCATTATTCTCATCTAATGTATATGATTTTATATTATAACAGAGCATCAATGGATAAAGAGCTTGAGTTATGTGTTTCAGAATATGGTGTGGATGCACCAATCCAAAGATGGACTCGGGTATGGGATAGTTCATCCAACAACTCATCATTTTTATGCTTTTGCAACTGGATTGTGGATCCAATTTTTAATTTGTTAGGAACAGATAGGCATAGGCTTCCTTTTGAGGTTAGAAAGATTCTGAGACCTTGGGAGTATGTTCCAAACTGGCCTATCTCTCACAATCGGGCTGATTAGTTCTTTTTTTATTACATTACTATCATCAGAGTATATGGTTGTACTCAGCCGTCTCACATCCTTCCCAAGTTTGTCCCTCTGAGGATTGCATTCTTAGAATTTGTCTAGAAAATTACTTGGGTAGATAAGGAATTTCTAGAGGGACATAAGAAGGGAGCTTTTATCCCCAGATTGTGGATGGGTTTTGACTTCTCCATTGGAAAAAAGTTTTTTGATCTGATAAATGATTTCTTGAATAAATACAGGATGTCTGTAGCAATTTCTAGATTATGTGATCTAGAAAAGTTTGTGCAAACAGCCCTAAAAAGAATGACTGCTTGGCAAAAAATTAGAGATCATGAGCCACTGGATGATGAGGATGTTGTGAGGAACAAACTAAATAATTAAGAAGTCTAGGATAGGAGAAGGAAGTGGAATGACCTCCTAAGAGCAGAATCTGAGTGGAAAGAATTAGATAATTCATTCTTTGGTTTTTTCCCTGATCTCCCATACTTCCAAAGGATAGAAGAAATGCTGAAGTCCTATGAAACCCTAATGGCACAAGTACCATAATTCAGTGCTCAAGTTGCACAATCTAAAGGTTCCCCAATTCCAGTTGCACTACATGACCAAGAACACCAAGAAAAATAGGAGGAGGAACAACAAAAAGAAGAACAACATGAAGAGGAAGAGGCCGGTGAAGAGGCTACTTTGGCTAGAGAGCCACCAAGGAAGAAACAAAAGAAAGAGCACAAGATGGTGCAGGATAGGAAAAGCATGGCCAAGGCCATGATCTTTGTGAATGGTAAATATTTCAGAAAGTTGAAGAGACAATTGCAGAAAGAGCCTGAGGCTGAGAGCCAAGGAGACAATCAAATGGTACTATTTGAAAAAGATGACAAGAGGGTCATGATGGCCAATGAGTTCATGAAAGATGATGAGTTCATAAAGTTTGAATAATTCAAGACTTTCTTGGTTAAATTAAAATGAAAGAACTTGAGACAAGATCTTACTGCAGAAGAAGAAAATGCGGATAAGAATGAGGAAATTGTACAAACACTCCAAGATTATGATCCTGAGAGTGAACAGATTACTGTGGAACAAGCCAGGCTACTGGTACAGAATAGTGGTATAATATTGATGCTTGGTTGGGATCTACAATCCACATTCATTATTGATCAGATCAGGAGGCAAGCAGATCCTCTGTTGAAAATAAAATTTGAAATGGATGAAGTATTGAAAGGATCAGGATTTGATCCTAAATCCAAAACCCTAGCAATATGGTCACTAGCTCCTGCCACACAAAAACCCTTAGTCACGACTATCAGAGAAGAGAAAAGGGCAGACATGATGATATGGAATTTGCATAATACTTTGGATATTGAGATAGCTCAGTTAATGACACAAGTTTCATTCATGAACCTGGAAAAAGTCGATGACCTATCCAAGAGGTATGAAACAACTTTTGACCAAATGATGGCCCTGGTGAAGAAACATGAAGAAGTGGTGGTCCAAAACCACACATTAGAAGAGGAAATTGCCAGATTGAAAGAGGAATTAATAGAAAGTAAAAGGGAAAAACTCCAACCCTTGAGGAAGTGGCTAAAGTTGTGACAGATGTTGTCATTGGAGTTAAGGAAGACTCTGCATTGGCAAAAATCCAATCAAAGGATATATCACAGGAACAGAGCATAAATGTTATGTCTGTTATATTGCTCATATTGCAGCACAGGATTGATTTCTTAAAACATAAAACTGACATAGTGTATACACTATATGGGTCGTTACAAGAATCCTCAAAGATAGCTACAGAAGCAATGGTTTTCTTAGAACCTGCTTTCAAAATGTGGTCAGGGAAGGAAAGGATTTTGGGTAAGTTAAAAACTGTTATGCTATATAGTTATGATTTCCCAGATAAAGTAACAGATACCATTGAGATGGTTAGTAAGTTGAATGACACCTTTGCGTTTTTCAATGGAAAATCTGATTTGATAGACAACAAGTTGCAGCTATTTGGTGATCAATGTCCATCATTGATCCCAAAAATTTATGATGAAACAGGTGTTTTGAAAACACAATCAGATTGGGTGGCTGGTTTCGACGCTGTGCTAAAAAATTAGGATATAAAGCAATGCTTGGAAAAGGATACGAATGTAGAATATTGTAATGAATTGATTGATAGCCTTTTCAAGATCGAAAGAGATGTGGCCAAATTCATTTTTGAGGCCAGAACTGCCATGGTGCCAGATGGATAGAAGTTGTTGCACAGCTAGAGGAAGAAAAAACCTTTGAGTGGCCCACTGCCAAAGAGGCAAATAGGTGGGAGGAAAAGATGAAAGGATAAGGAGGACATTTTCAACAACAACAATAAACCTTATTCAGACATTTCCAATAGCTGCCACCCGTGTTCTGTTACAAAATTTGTTTCTTGTTTTTTGCAAGGTTGTTGCAAAAGATTTTTGTAAATCTTTCCCAATAATTCGGTAGCTTGTTGCATCCTTAATTATAAAAGGATTCCAAGACTACTGGGAAAAGAGATAGCCATTTTATTTTTGAGAATGCAAAATATAATTGTAAACTATGGTTTAAGACCAATACATTACATTTTTGGAGAATTATTGTTCAATGTAGTGAGCAATTCTGATTTTGAATAAAAATGAAATCTAGTTAACAGTTTCTGAACCATATAATGAGAATTGTGTCTTCATTTTGGTGTTTTGAATTTTATTTAGATTGAATGTTTAAGAAATGTTCAATTTATATGTCTGTCCGGCAGATTATGAAATATTTCTAGGGTTCTTTCAAGGAAAGACTAAAATGCCTTAGGAATGTTTCAATAAGATTCAGGGTATACAATGAATTTGATGAATTAACTTATTAAGTGTGTTGAAATAGATATATAAGGTATATCTGTGTTTATTTCAGATGCTTAAATTGTTTTAAGTTCATGTTCATGATCAAGCTGGTTAAAATTGTTCATAAGTGACTCCATGCCCTAGGATTAAGCACTGGTCTATTTCCATTAAATCAAGTGACTATCACTATTAAAATTAATCTTTGCTTATGGTCTGGCCTGTATTCACTAAAAGTTATACTGATCAACCCCTATAATTTCATCCATAGTTAATTGGAATAATTCAGTGATTTCATTATTCTAAGTTAGAAGGGTAATATCGCCCGAGTTAGTGGGGCTCAAAGTGTAGGAGGTTTTAAAACCTTTTTTTTTTTTCATTCTGCATCTTGCCTGGTCAGTGTCTGGGATAAATAGAGCAAGCTCCATGAGATTATTTTTCATATCAGCAAGAAAAGGAATCAATAGAAAATGGCAACTCTACTGAGGACTTTTATCAAGGAATGCCTGAAAGGTTAGTCTGACAACAACATTCCATAATATAGATTCCTTGAAGTCCAGTTTTTGAAATCACATGTTGTGGATTGCATTTTATTGAGTTATATCCTCAAATATCATTATCAAAGTGAATTTTCTTTATTTTATTCCCAATTTTTTTGGGTGGTGACTCTGATCTATTGGTTATAGTGTTTCCAAGGGAAATACTAGCAGATTAAGTGTGTGAGATTTCATTTTGGACATAATGAGGAACACAAAAGCAAGCATAAAGAATCACTCTCAGACAACATTAGAGAGTGGTATTTCTAAAAATTCTAGAAGAAATCACTCTAGAAAAGGGGAATCCTCTAATACTTCCTTGAATCCTAGGTTAGTAGGCCCCAGCCAGTCACTAAATACTATTCCTGAGAAAGAAATTAATAAACCTTTAAACCCTGAGTCTGACACAACTGGTTATTTTGAGGACATATTTAACCCTCGACCAAAAAATGTATTTCAAGAAAAGGGGGAAACATCCTCCTATTTTGAGGGTATCCTCTATGAGAGGGTTGAAGAGCAAAAGGGAGAAAATCAGGTGAATGTATATGACTCTTCTAGTTCTGATATTGAGGGAGTCCTCAGAGATAATGACCTTTTGAAAAGGGAATTAGATGAACTGTTACTCATCAAGCAAAAGAATGATGAGGCTAGAGAAGAAAAAGTTATAAATGCTATTACTGAGAGGGAAAATTTAAAAAAGTGGGTTGCTCAGTTAAAATTGGCAGCTCAGGGTGCAAATGAAGGATTTCATTGTTTGAATAAAGAGCTTTTTGGAGATGTAGATACCCTGAAAAAAGAATGCCATGAAAGAGAACATTGGCTTAAGAAGGGTGAACCCAGAGATGCAGGTCCTGTACTGAGGCAAGTTATTACCTATGAAAGTCAAAAATCTCCTAAGCCTTAGATAGTTACACAAAATGTATCAACAACTAGTGCTAGGCAAATAGAGGTTGACAAAGGAAAACAAAAGATCACTGGAATTAACTTTTCTCAGCCTAAAATAGAAGAAGGTATATCTCAGAACATATTTTCACTTGATATGGAATTAGAGAGGGTGAGAAAGGCCAAAGATGATATTGCAAAATAGTTGGAGAAAGCTGAATTAGAAGTTGTTGCAGCAAAGATGAAGAAAAGGATTGCCTTCTTGAGTTCCATGAATAATCCCAATACGACAAATAATACTACTAGTCAGGCAACCCCTATATTTAACCCTAATGTTCAGACAAATAATGCCAATAAAAATACCCAAACATATAGTGCAGCTCAAGGGGCTGCATCACAATCAAGAGCAAGTTGACCTAATAAGAATATTGGCCTCCACAATGTGGGCATTGGTCAGAATATTAGCAGTATTACCTAGAATGTCGGTCAAAATATGGGCTCTAATTTTCAAACAAGACCTATTCATCTAGAGAGATATAGATTTTTGTTCTTCGACGGTATCCTTGGCCAACCAAATCTTATTCCTAATGAGGTTAGAGATATGATTCCTAAGTTTAGTGGGAATAATGCCATAACTAGTGAAGAACATCTAAAAGTATTCTCGGATACAATGAATAATTATGAGATTGGAGATGAGGATGTTGTAATGAAATTATTTGTACAATCCTTAACTGAGGATGCAAGAGATTGGTACCAGGGTTTTCCTGGTCATAGTATCTATTCTTGGGATGAATTTGTTAGAAGTTTCAAAGAGCAATATGGTGACAAGATAAATTCTGGTTTTATGTTGAATGAATTCAACAGCTTGAAAAAATTCACTAATGAGGGCATTGTTGAATTTAACGTAAGATTTCAGAAGGCTATGTATAAGTTGTTTCAAGTATTGAGACTGGATGAAAATGTGTGTGTTACTACCTATTGTAATTATTTGGATGGAAAAATAGCTTATCTGATTAGGGATAAAGACCCTCAAACCATGAGATAAGTGTATAAGTTAGCTATAAACATAGAAAGCAACAGAAGGGCTTCTGGCAAGCTTGGTAAATGGGATTACAATAGGCTCTGGAAAGAGTAAAAAACACAGCCTAATAAAATCCCCAAGGAAGAAGATAATATGGATGCATTGGTAACTGTGGTGAAAGATCTTGCTGCCAAGGTAGACAAGAATGAAAAGGGATTTCAAAATAATAGGCCACAGTACCAAAGACAGGATAAACCTTATAGACTTCAAGATTTCCCTTATAAAACTCAGTGGAAGGATGGGAAACCTATGTTAGAATAGCATAATGATCCCAAGAACAAAGAGATTCCTGATCCATTAAAAAACAACAGTGCCCATAATGTGGAAAATACTCCTTGGTGCATAGCCTGCAATATGCCTCATTCCTCGTATCAATGTGTAGTAGCTCAGGGCTTGGTGGATCAACGTGAAAACATTGGGACACAAGAAAGTAAAGGTGAGAAGAAACCTATTGTAATTATGTGTGCACTTACTATTGAAGATGAAAATGGTAGTTCAAAAGAAGAATTAAAAGAAGAGATTCCAGTCACAATAAACAATACAAGTACCAAGTTAGAGCATTTTCATCTTGGGATGCCTAATGATGAAGAGGTAAGAATTTTAACTATTGCTGCTGTGACACAAGAAAGAGGTTCATACTAGCTCAGGAATAGAAAATTCGATCAAAATGGGAAACAACCTGATTCACCTATCATTACAAAAGTCATAAATGAGGATATTACACAAGATGAAGTGAAAGATACCTTGGTTAAAGAGAATAAAGTTACTCCTACTCATGACCAAAAAACAAGATAGTTAAAAGAAAGCAAAGGTAAAACATCTTCTGACAGTGACATGAGTTTCCCAACTTTTAATATGAAGCAAGCTTTATCTCAGATGAAAGTCTTTGTTCCTTTGCTTGAGATGTCTAAAATTAAGGAACACCGGGAGGCAGCCTTTTCATTGCTTTTTGACTTACCTGGTGTGCATGAAAATACTATTTTGAATGATGAAATGAAAGGTGAGCATGAAGAAAAGGATAGGGTCCCAATCTATTTGGGAAATATTTTTATTCAAGAGCCAGATCAGATTGATCCTTTTTATGTTACATTGCTCACAAACAACATGTTGCTAAAGAATTGTATGATGGATTCAGGAGTTGTTGCTAATGTAATGACTTGCACTATTATGAAACAATTGGGTTTAGATGTGGATACTACTTGTGGTAAATTTTATTCCATGGACAATAGGGAAGTACCTATAATAGGAACTTTGCAAGGGTTAGAGATAAAACTTGCTACTTTCCCTGAGGTCACTTTTAAGATAGATGTCGTGGTTGTAGATTCACCACCTCATTATGGTATGCTTTTTTCAAGACAATGTGTTGCAGCCATTGGAGGACATGTACAATTGGATTTATCTTTTTCTACCATTTATGTTAATGGAAAAGAAGCAAAACTGTTAAGGGAACCTAGATCTCCTATTTATGTTGAAAAGGTTCAACCTAGTATGTTGAATTGCTTTGTGGATGTGAATATAAATAATTTCAAACTGGAAAAGATTCAGCCACAGTTAAAAAATATAGATCCCATCATAGAAGAATTGAAATTGCAGTAGCAAGGGCTTTGGCAGATGTTTTTATATGGAGCATGCTCCAAAGAGGGATCAAGGGCTGGTGTTTTGTTTGTCTCTCCATCAGGTAATACTTTCAAATACTCATTCCTACTGTCATTTCAATGTAAAAATAACACAGCTAAGTATGAGGCATTGTTGTTGGGGTTAGAAATGGCAATGAAGCATGGCATCAAATTATTGAGAGTTTTTGGTGATTCAGAGCTAGCTATTTCCCAAATTAGAGCAAGATATGCTGCCAAAAATGATAGGTTGAAACAATATAAGCATGTTGTATGGGATAGTATTGAGTTTTTTGATGCATTTTCCATTGAATGGATAGAAATATCCAAGAATATTTTTCCATTGAATGGATAGAAATATCCAACAATATTATGGTGGATTTCTTGGCTAATATAGCTTTGAAAAATGATGATCTAACATTAGCAGGGATATCTATTGTGGAAACTAAGACTAGGCCTGCAATCCCTGATAATGTATATAATTGGCAAGTTTTTGAGAATGATGAGGATATCCTCAACTTCATTCAATGTGTGGATAATTATGATGGTCAAGTCATTGATTGTAATAATTTGATAGAGATTATTGATGGGAAAGAAACTATTTTTGGTAATGAAATTTTGCAGTTGCAAACAAATGAAACCCCTAAGGGACTGACTCAATTAGAAGGATTGTTTACTGATAATGACAGTCATATGTGCCACAAAGCCCCTGCTAAGTTGGATAAATTTGAGGAGATAAATTTAAGGTCAGAATGTAGTCCTAAGATTGTGTACATTGAAAAGAAATTGGCTCCTCATGTGAGGACTAATTTGATTAGCCTGCTGAAAAGATTCAAGCATGTTTTTGCTTGGTCTTATGAAGACCCTAAGGCTTACAGGGAAGATTTATTTCAACATGAAATTCCATTAAAAGATGATATTAAGCCTTTCAGACAAAAACAAAGGCCAATCAACCCTTTGTTGGCCCCCAAAATGCAGCAAGAATTGACAATACTCAGAGAAGATGGAATCATAAAACCAATCATGCATTCTTCTTGGGTGTCTAATTTGGTCCCTGTCAGAAAGAAAAATGGAGATATTAGGCTGTGTGTTGATTTTAGGAATCTTAACGTGGCCTCATTGAAAGATAATTATTCCTTGCCAAACATGGAGGCCATGTTGCAAAGGGTAACTGGTTGTGATCTTTTATCTATGATGGATGGTTTTTCTAGTTATAACCAGGTGCTGGTTCAAGAATTTGAACAATTCAAGACAGCTTTCACTACCCCATGGGGTACATATGTTTATGTAAGAATGCTATTTGGCCTAATGAATGTAGGGGCTACTTTCTAGAGAGCCATGGATGTGGCTTTCAAGGAATTTATAAATATTATTATGGTAGTATATCAAGATGATTTAACTGCATATTCCCAAAAGGCTGATGATCATTGCAAACATCTAGAGAAGATCTTTACCAAAGCCTTGGAGTATGAAATTTCTTTAAATCCAAAGAAGTGTCACTTTGTTGTAACTGAAGGTAAATTATTGGGACATATAGTGTCTAAAGAAGGTGTCAAGATTGATCCTGAAAGAGTGGAAGCTATTAACAAGGTGTTGCCACCAAAGAATATTAAAGGAGTTCAATCTTTCCTTGGAAAGGTAAATTTTGTGAGGAGATTTATTGCAAAATTTCCTAAAATAGTAAAACCCATTGTTCAATTGCTGAAGAAAAATGCAAAGTTTGAATGGGATAAAAATGCTCAGTCAGCATTTAATGAGATAAAAGTGGCAATTCAACAGGCTCCTGTATTAAGGTCTCCAAATTATGAGAAACCTTTCTCCATGTTTTCTTTTTCTTCATTTCATACAATTGTTGCAGTACTTTTGCAGAAAGATGATGAAGGTTTTGAACACCCTATAGCATTTTTTTGTAAATCTTTGCAAGCAGCGGAACATAATTATGAGATAATTGAGAAACAAGCATATGCATTGGTCAAGACTGTCAAGGTTTTTAGACCTTATCTTGTTTTTGCAAAAATAATTGCTTATGTGTCGCATGCCATAGTGAAAGACATATTATCTCAATCTGAAGTTACTGGGAAGAGGTGCAGATGGATTAGCAAGATCCAAGAGTTCAATTTGGAAATTCAGGTTACCAAATTTGTAAGGGGTTTGGGTTTGGCCAAATTAATGACTGATACAAATATCGAGTTAGCCCAAATGAATGATGTACAAACAATAAACATGAACTTTACTAGCATAGAATTGCAATCCTGGTATACTGATATTATGTTTTTCCTAAAAAATGCTAAATGTCCAGAACATATGTCAGATAATTAGAAGAGGACTTTGAGATTGTAGGCCCAGAGGTATGTCCTGATGCAAGGTGATTTATTTCAGAAAAATAGAGATGGGATTTTATTATTATGTTTGGATAAATCATAGTCTGAAAGGGTCTTAAATGAAATACATAGTGGTGTGTGTGGTGGGCATTATTCTGCCAAAACCATAGCTCACAAAATAATCAAAGCTAGATTTTATTGGCCATGTCTTTTCAGAGACACTCAAATGTTTGTACAAAAGTGTGAACCATGCCAAAGATTTTCTACTAAAATAAAAATTTTAGGAGCCTTACTTTTAAATCCTATGACCATTGAACCACCTTTTACCCAATGGGGTTTGGATTTTATTGGTGAATTTACAGGGTAAAAGTACAAACTTGTGTCACACTTTTATAAAGGAAAAGGACCACAACATGCAAACGGTTCAACTTTAACGACATAAAAGGTGGCATTTGTATTTAGAATTTGAGAATGATGTAAACTAAATAAATGTGTAAAAATATATTAAGTTTATGTTTATATTTTTTTTTTTTTAAATTGAACAAGAATGTACATAGTTTTTTTAATTTTTGAAGTCTCCATTGCTGAAAACTGCTGAAAATCTGGGGTCTAGTTCCCTCCAAACAAGTATATGCAAATAATCTATTTTTCCTCTTATTTCAAAATATGTTATAGATAAAATGTATGACTAGTGCAAAAAAGAAGAAAGATTGGTTTTCACTGTATATTTTCTCCGTTATAACTGTTCAAAGTTGAACTTATCTAAAATCGATAGTTTTCATCTCCCTCCAAATTTCCCCTATCAAATCTACACCATTCAGAAAAAAAATTACATATTCTTGAAGAAGACTCTCTCCTCTAGTGTTAAATATAAATTTTAAATTTTTTTGAT
>MU228104.1:11424250-11434265 GCA_018584345.1 Thuja plicata
CAAAGAGGGCAACCAGCAAGATAGTAATGGACTTTTTAATGGATAACATTCTGACAAGATTTGGTGTGCCCACTAAGCTAATTATGGATAATGCCATGTGCTTTAGGTCTGAGGAATTTAGGGATTTATGTGAAGATTATGGCATTATTTTATCTTACTCCTCACCATATCATCCCCAAGAAAATGGTTAGGATGAATCTAGTAATAAAAATCTCATGAAAATAATTAAGAGGATTTTGGATAAAAATAAGAAGTCTTGGCATTTAAAATTGAATTTAGCCCTATGGGCTGACAGATTGACGGTAAAAAGAGCAATAGGGGTTTCCCCTTTTGAAATGGTTTATGGAAATCAGGCAAGGTTGCCTTTGAACAACCTGTTACCAGTATACAAATTTTTGTAGGAAGAAGATTTGGAAAATCAAGAACCCATGATGGAAAGAATGGATCAATTGGTGGAATTAGAAGAAATAAGAACAGAAGCTCACAAAAGAAACCTGAAGCTCCAACAACAATCAAAATACTTGTTTGATAAAAGAGAAACTGAAATAAAATTTTAGATAAATGATATGGTGCTGCAATGGAATGCTAGAAAAGAAGAAAAGGGCAAACATGGTAAATTTGAGTCATTATGGATGGGCCCGTTTGTAATCCAGGAATTTCACGGTCAAGATTCTTATTTCTTGGAAGACCCTAATGGTGAGATACAAAAATTTCTAATGCATGGACAATTCCTAAAACATTATTTCTCATAAAGCTACTTTTTCCATGCACAATAGGTTAGAGTTCCCTATTTTAAGTGTGGGTTTTGTGTGCGCATGTACAGTTTTGTTTCGGTTTGTGGTCTATTTCCCAGAGATGTGGTTTCTAATATCAATTTTGCAATTAACTTTCCCCAGTTTGAGCCATTGGTAGCACTATACCAAGAAAATTTTCAAATTCCTAGCATTGACTGTTTTCTCGCGCTTTCTGGTTTAAATCCCATGTTTTACTGTGCCTAAAAGGTCAAAATTCATTAATGATGTTTTGTTTTAAATATTTTTTGCTCAATCGTAGAGGTATTTTTTAGCATGTTTTCAAGTTATGTGAGTGAGCGATGAGTCATAAGAATGTAAATCACGCAGTCACAATGTATTTTTGAAGTCGGGTTTTAAGTCAGTGACTGAACGGGTTAGGGATGGTTCTGTTTATCACTCACTCATGAGGAATTAACTCATTTAAAAGAAGGACTAGCGGGTCTGTGATGAATCAAAATCTTGTGTGTTGCATAGTCACTTTAATGTTATGTTGTTCATTTTATGCTCTACGACCGAGCGACTGCTATTAAAAATGAAGTAGTCACATACCCGTGTTAGGTTTCCATGTTTGTCTTTTAAGTCAGCGACTATGCAAGGAAGTCAAATTGTAGAGGTCGCTCACTCGCTCAAGTTTTAACTCATATATGTTTTGCAGTGCGAGTAAGTGATAAGTTTATGCTGAAGTTATCAGTTGAAAGCTCGTCGCTCAGTCACAGAGGTATTTTTCAATGTTCTAAAAGGTCTACGAGTGGGCGATTATGAGATCATTTATCACCTCGCTCACTCACTAATGATTTGAAGTTTGAAGAAATGAGCTCGCGAGTATGCGATAAGGAAAAGAAAAGGAATATCACTCACTCACCCATAAATAAAGACAAAAGGAAAGTTGTTGGTGAGTATGCAATTGAAGAAAGAAGGTTGGCAACCGCACACTTGCAGTCGATGAGACAGTTAAGTTTTCAAGCCCATGAGTGCGCGATGGAGAAAAAATGAATTTGTCACTCAGCTTCTCACAGATTGACGAAAAGAAAAAGGCGTCAGCGAGTGTGCAATAAGAGAATTTTAAGATTTTGATAAAAAAGCTCGCTCAGTCACAAAGGATTAAGCCATAGAGATTTTTCAACAGTGAGTTGGTGACTGAATGAAGAACAAGGATCATCACTCACCCGCTCATATTATATGTTGAAGTGTTCTACAGCGTGAGTGAGCGACTAGATAAAGTGCATGATAAAAATGAAAATCGCTCACTCGCTCAGATCCAAAGACAATGATTTAGAAGCCAGCGAGTGTGCGATTGTGAAATGATTAAGAAATGAGTGTGTACTTGCTCACTCGCAGAAATTCAGACAAAGATAAAATTTGAGCAGTGAGTCTGTGATGGGAGAAGAAAAGGTAATATTGCACACTCACATGGACATCAAAGCAAAGGGTAGAAAGGTAGCGAGTATGCAACTGCCAAATGATAAAGTGCAAATTAGGACATTGCTCACCCGTAGAAGATGTAAACCAAGGTAGAAACAGATGGCGAGTGTGTGACTAGTTAAAGAAAAGGTCACAATGCTCACTCGCAAGGCCTATTCTGAGCATAAGTATAGAGGGTTGGTGTCAGATTGACAAGTGGCTAATTTCAGGCTTACAAGTGCAAAAAGAGAAAAGTGTACACTCTTTTCCAGCTAGGATCAAACAGTGTGAATCAATGGCAGCATTAGTGATAGAGTGATGATTTCATGACACGGCAAGTGCAAGAATTTGGCATTCAAGTGGACAAGACACAGGATTTAAATGCTATAAGTTTGAATGATTGAGTTTGATTCTGTACAACTCTCATTTCTGCATCCTAAGATTTTCTACGAAGAGAAAAAAGGCTTGTTGGTCTGGAGTATTTTATCTGAGATAGTAAAATTCAAAGAAGGATGATTCAAGCTATTGTTCCTGCTACCTTGCAAGGGTCAGAGAAGAAGAAAGAGGTTACATTGAAGAAGTATACGGAAGAATTTGTCAAGTTGCTACCCAGAACTCTGAATACAAATAGTGCAAACTGGGATGAATGGAATGACAAATGGTGTCAATGCAGAAATCCGGTAACCCCAAATTATTCTGGTAGTACTTTGTTTCATTATTTTTGGAATAATAGGATCAAACCAGTCCCAATTTGTAATCCATGGGATTTGAATATGGCCAAACTGATCATGCCTAATGTCTATGTTGACATAGGTCTTATTAAGGAATTAGCTAAAAACTACTGCCCAGTAGCTAGGGTAATCAAGAAAAGGAATAAAGAGACCCTAGTTTCCATAGATAGGAGGTCAGTGGCAGAAGTATTTGGAATCACTAGTACGTTGTGCATAGACATTGATTTAAAGAAGATTAAGGCAGACTTTGTCAAAAGAGAGAATTTAATCAAGTAATATGAAATGCCTAAGTTCATGCCCAAAGTAGATAGGCACATGGTAAAAATCCTAGATAATTCCAAGTCACCTTTTGACTTATCCCTGTTTCATCATTATGTGAAATGCACAGTCTATGGTTTGAGCAGAGTTTTAGCTTTTGATGGAGACTCCACAGTGTCTCAAGATTTACTTATGATGGTCATGAACATCCTGCACCCGAAGGTCAACACTGATTATGACAATGTTGGATATATAGTTGATGCTATCCATGCTGCACTATTAGAGATACAGTCAGATACTCCAACACCTACTTTTAAGCATTATTCTCATCTGATGTATATGATTTTATATTATAACAAAGCATCAACGGATAAAGAGCTTGATTTATTTGTTTCAGAATATGGTGTGGATGCACCAATCCAAAGATGGACTCAGGTATGGGATAGTTCATCCAACAACTCATCATTTTTATGCTTTTGCAACTGGATTGTGGATCCAATTTTTAATTTGTTAGGAACAGATAGGCATAGGCTTCCTTTTGAGGTTAGAAATATTCTAAGACCTTGGGAGTATGTCCCAAACTGGCCTATCTCTCACAATTGGGCTGATTTCTTCTTTTTTTATTACATTACTATCATTAGAGTATATGGTTGTACTCAGCCCCCTCACATCCTTCCCAAGTTTGTCCCTCCGAGGATTGCATTCTTAGAATTTGTCTGGCAAATTACTTGGGTAGATAAGGAATTTCTAGAGGGAAATAAGAAGGGAATTTTTATCCCTAGATTGTGGATGGGTTTTGACTTCTCCATTTGAAAAAAGGTTTTTGATCTGATAAATAATTTCTTGAAGCAATATAGAATGTCCGCAGCAATTGCCAGATTCTATGATCCAAAAAAGTTTGTGCAAATAGCCCTAAAAAGAATGACTCCTTGGCAAAAAATTAGAGATCAAGAGCCACTGGATGACGAGGATGTTGTGAGGAAAAAACTAAATAAGCATGAAGTCTAGGACATGACAAGGAAGTGGAATGACCTCCTAAGAGCAGAATCTGAGTGGAAAGAATTAGATAATTCATTCTCTAGTTTTTTCCCTGATCTCCCATACTTCCAAAGGATAGAGGAAATGCTCAAGTCCCTATGAAACCCTAATGGCACAAGTAGCACAATTTAGTGTTGAAGATGCACAATCTAAAGGGTCCCCAATTCTAGTTGCACTACATGACCAAGAACACCAAGAAAAATAGGAGGAGGAACAACAAAAAGAAGAACAACATGAAGAGGAAGAGGTCGATGAAGAGGCTACTTTGGCTAGAGAGCCACCAAGGAAGAAACAAAAGAAAGAGCACAAGATGGTGTAGGATAGGAAAATCATGGCCAAGGCCATGATCTCTGAGCATGGTAAATATTTCAAAAAGTTGAAGAGACAATTGCAGAAAGAGCCTGAGGCTGAGGGCCAAGGAGACAATCAAATGGTACTATTTGAAAAAGATGACAAGAGGGTCATGATGGCCAATGAGTTCATGAAAGATGATGAGTTCATAAAGTCTGAAGAATTCAAGACTTTCTTGGTTAAATTAAAACAAAATAACTTGAGACAAGAGCTGACTGCAGAAGAAGAAAATGCAGATAAGAATGAGGAAATTGTACAAACACTCCAAGATTATGATCCTGAGAGTGAACAGATTACTGTGGAACAAGCCAGGCTACTGGTACAGAATAGTGGTGTAATGTTGATGCCTGGTTGGGATCTACAATCCACATTCATTATTGATCAGATCAGGAGGCAATAAGATCCTCTATTGAAAAAAGAGTTTGAAATGGATGAAGTATTGAAAGGATCAGGATTTGATCCTAAATCCAAGACCCTAGAAATATGGTCACTAGCTCCTGCCACACAAAAACCCTTAGTCATGACTATCAAAGAAGAGAAAAGGGCAGACAAGATGATATGGAATTTGCATAATACTTCATATACTGAGATAGCTCAGTTAATGACACAAGTTTCATTCATGAACCTGGCAAAAGTCAATGACTTGTCCAAGAGGTATGAAACAACTTTTGGCCAAATGATGGCCCTAGAGAAGAAATATGAAGAAGTGGTGGTCCAGAACCACACATTAGAAGAGGAAATTGCCAGATTGAAAGAGGAATTTATAGAAAGTAAAAGGGAAAAAACTCCAACCCTTGAGGAAGTGGCTAAAGTTGTGACAGATGTTTCCATTGGAGTTAAGGAAGACTCTACATAGGTAGAAAGTCAATCAAAGGATATATCACAGTAATAGAGCATAAATGCTATATCTGTTATATTTCTTATATTGCAGCACAGGATTGATGTCTTAAAACATAAAACTGACATAGTGTATATAATATATGGGTCATTACAAGAAGCCTCAAAGACAGCTTCAGAAGCTATGGTTTTCTTAGAACCTACTTTCAAAATGTGGTCAAGGAAGGAAAGGATTTTGGATAAGTTAAAAATTGCTATGCTATATAGTGATGATTTCCAAGATAAAGTAACAGATACCATTGAGATGGTTAGTAATCTGAATGACACCTTTGCCTTTTTCAATGGCAAATATAATTTGATAGATAACAAGTTGCAGTTATTTGGTGATCAATGTCCATCATTGATCCCAAAAATTTATGATGAAACAAGTATTTTGAAAACACAATCAGATTGGGTGGCTGGTTTGGACATTGTGCTAAAAAATCAGGATATAAAGCAACACTTGGAAAAGGATACGAATGTAGAATATTGCAATGAATTGCTTGATAGCCTTTTCAAGATCGAAAGAGATATGGCCAAATTCATTTCTGAGGCCAGAACTGTCATGGATGCTAGATGGATAGAAGTTGTTGCAAAGTTGGAGGAAGAAAAAACCTTTTATTGGCCCACTGCGAAAGAGTTAAACAAGTTGGAGGCAAATATTAAAGGATAAGGAGGACATTGTCAACAACAAAAACAAACCTTATTCAGACTTTGCCAATAGCTGCCACCTGTGTTCAGTTATAAATTTTGTTTCTTGTCTGTTGCAAGGTTGTTGTAAAATATTTTTGTAAATCTTTCCCAGTAAGTTGGTAGCTTGTTGCATCCTTAATTATAAAAGGATTCCAAGACTACTAGGAAAAGAGATAGGCATTTTATTTTTGAGAATGCAAAATATAATTGTAAACTCTGGTTTAAGACCAATACATTAGGTTTTTGGAGAATTATTGTTCAATGTAGCAAGCAATTCTGATTTTGAATAAAAATGAAATCTAGTTAACAGTTTCTGAAGCATATAATGATTATTGTGTCTTTATTTTGGTGTTCTAAATTTTATTTAGATTGAATGTTTAAGAAATGTTCAATTTATATGTCTGTCAGGCAGATTATGAAATATTTCTAGGGTTCTTTCAAGGAAAGACCAAAAATGCCTTAGGAATGTTTCAATAAGATTTAGGGTATACAATGAATTTGATGAATTAACTTGTTAAGTGTGTTGAAATAGATATATAAGGTATATATGTGTTTATGTCAGATGTTGAAATTGTTTTAATTTCATGTTCAGGATCAAGCTGGTTAAAATTGTTCATAAGTGACTCCATGCCCTAAGATTAAGCACTGATCTATTTCCATTAAATCAAGTGACTATCACTATTAAAATTAATCTTTGCTTATGGTCTGGTCTCTATTCACTAAAAGTTACAGTGATCAACCCCTGTAATTTCATCCATAGTTAATTGGAATAATTCAGTGATTTCATTATTCTTAGTTAAAAGGGTAACCCCGCTTGAGTTAGTGGGGCTCAAAGTGTAGGAGGTTTTAAAACCTTGTTTTTGTCATTCTGCATCTTGCCTAGTCAGTGTCTGGGATAAATAGAGCAAGCTCCCTGAGATTATTTTTCATATCAGCAAGAAAAGGAATCAACACATCCAAGGAAACTTAAGACCTAATAGGACCCCTATTGTGCCATAAAACTCTGTAAGAACTCTTAGGATCTTTAAGACCTATAATAAGACCACTTAAGACCTAATAGGACCCCTTAAGACCTAATAAGACTGGACTTAAGACCTACTAGTACATCCAAGGACCTTTTAGACCTAATACTACCCCTTAGTACATCCAAGGACCCTTAAGACAGGTAATAGGACCCTTAAGACCTAATAGGACCCCTTAAGAACTATAATTTTATATATTCATCTATATTTATTTCCATTTTACACGCAATTATAACATGTAATCAAGTAATTAATTGTTAATACTTAGCTTTCATTTACATGTTACATCTAGATGGCCACTCAGGATGTACCCGCCCATGATGTACCATCTTAGGTTGCACCTCACACTCTTGATCTGGCGAGTATTTTTTAGACAGCTCAGATAGAGATGGATAGATTTAGACATAACATCTATACATCTAAGACAGATGGAATATATAGAGATATTTGTGTCACTATACTAAGGAGTTTGGAGGACATGACTACTAGATTGAGATCCCATTCTTCTTTCACACCACATTTTGTATATACTATTTTTCAAGAGTTGAGAGATGAGGTATCGGGTGTTGTTTCAATGGAGACGGTCTAGAGCCGTGTACCCAAGGAAATAATCCAATGAGAGGTCTTCCCATTTTATGATGGGAAGGCCAAGGTGAGGGAATATTAGGTTACATGATGTGAGATTCCTCAGATTGCATGCATGATATACCCTCATTTTCTTGCAACACATGGTCTTTATCCTAATAACGACCAGATTCCATTATATTTTGCACATCAGTTGTACGTTGAGTTCTATTTGGGACTCACGGTAAACTATTTAGATCTTCCTCTAGATATTACGGTCAGGGGCACAGTAGAGTTTTCGACCATGATCAGTATCGTAGGGCTGATCGAGTTATACGTACTCATAGATAGCTAGTTGGGTATAGGACTCTGACAGTGGCACCGATGATGGCTGCTGCTACAGATAGAGTGTCCATTTCTTCCCAGAGGGGAGAAGTGGATAGTATAGGGGAGATTGCATCTGCATCCATCTCCATCACTTCAGATATTGTGGGAAAATATATTTTCACTAGACCGAGTCGAGGCAGATCATCTTCTGAGGCTTCATCTATTACTGCTTCAGGGGTTAATGATGAGGCATATAGAGCTTTTGGTCTTCCTCCACCTGGAAAGATATGAGTGCTTTCTAGCCATCGTATTCATTTGGATGTGGCACTTTACTTTTTAGAGGATCTCTTGCAATAATATTCTTATATTGCAAACATCCAGAGGATCCCATCACATTTAGTTAGAGATGTCATCAGACTTGCACGAGGTCCTGTAGTTCCACTGACACAGAACACACCATCTAGTTAAGAACAACACTCTACATAGTGCTTTGCACCATCTAGTCAGGCACAACACTCTATAGGATGCTCTGCACTATCTAGTTAGGCACATCATAGTTTACAACACTATACAGAGCACTCTGCACCCACAAATCAGTCTGCAGCTACAGAGCCAGGTATACAGGTTGGAGATGTATGCATCACAGCTGAGGGCCTAGACACATTTGATGAGAAGTTGCATGGGTTGATTCAGGTGGACTCTAGCAGTGATTTTGGATTATTTATGGAGTTGTTATTTCATTCTGATACTAGTACATTTGAGTCCTTTTTTTGATGGCTATGTGTCGCAATTCCAACACTACCCCGTTGGGCAAGAGACACAGGTCGGTGTTGCATTTTTGGTGTCAAAGCCACTGAAAGATGTTATGTCTATGGTTATTATGATGGAAATAACCATTGCAATATGTACTGGCTTCATTGTTTAGCATGTCGTCATTAACCATTATGACTTTCATAATTACAATGGGTTTGCGACGTCCAGCCGTCAAAATATTTTGACATCTGAACATCGCATTTAGGTATTGACCATCACAGTGTGCACCATTTAGGATTGTCAACCTACCGTCATTACACTTTATGATAGTCACAATTACAACAGCTATGCGATGGATATGTTGTACATGAGACATCCATCTGTCGATAATTTCTGACATCTGGATGTCGCATGTATAGCTTTGGTGTTGGTCATTCTTTGGTTGCCATCGTAATTGCGACGGTATTCTATATTATTAAAAAATATATATAATGAGCTTCTCTTTGTTTTGAGAATAATTTAACTACACATAACCTTCACAGTATCTCATTTTTCTATTAATATTGAGAATAAATGTGTGGAAATTTTGAAGTGATAGAGCCACACCTACCAGTTTCTGCAAGTAAAGACTAGTTAAATTAGGGCAATTTTTGAATAATCATTTTATATAAAAACTCAACTCTTCTATAAAGTGTTCTTGGAAACATCCTTTGGATCCTCTGCCTTCTTTCTAAATGGTGATTACCTCAAGAATCTAAAATTTTTTAAAGCACTTGCTGCTATGGATAGCAATGACATGGTAAGTTTTATCTGTTATCAATGAAGTATTTTAGTTTTAGGCTAGTTTAATGTTAACTACAACTATTCTCAAAATTAGAAGAGCCTTCACCAGAAGAAAATGTGTCTGCAGATGAAAATGTTCAATATAATGGTATGGTAGTTGATATTACCAGAGAATTAGAAGGAATCATGAACCCAGCAGAATGGTTGAAAATTTTATTTGTAGATTGAAATAATAGCCCTGATTTCAATTACTCATGAGAACATAGACACAGAAAACTGTTGGAAATCTACAATGGGAACAATTGTTGTTTTGTCATTGATGTCAAACCTTAATTGGTAAGACTATTGCTATCTATTTGAGTACCATATCTATTGATTGATGAAGGAGATTTAACAAGAAGACCAAGTGAAATGGTTGAGTTAT
>MU228104.1:11434315-11457087 GCA_018584345.1 Thuja plicata
TGATTGATGAAGGAGATTTAACAAGAAGACCAAGTGAAATGGTTGAGTTATGGGAAATCACAAGGGTACTTGATCAATTGGCACATTGGCAAAGTAATGTGTTGTTTATCTTTTGATGACAGTTTACTGAGAATAGTTTATGCAGAGCGAAGTCTATGATGACCGAGCATCAGTAAATTGCTGAGGAAACTAGTGATAACCAAGCGGAAGAATACAATGTTGGCTGAGCAGTAGTATTTTGGTAATTGTTGAGATTTGAGATCTCTGGCCGACGTAGTTGAATTTATTGGGATATGTAAAGTTAATTAAGGATAAGCACGATTGATCCACACTATTTAAATGCACGGGTAACTGTAATTAATGCATGGATCAAAGATTTAATTAGTGATTTCTTTGGAGAAATAAATTAAATATAATGATGGAAAGATCTGTTGGATCTGACCTAACCTAAGATCTATGAACTTGATTAAGAGAAAAAGATTTATTTTACCTAGATGAAGAGGTATAACATAACCTTAAGGGGTTATTCATGAATGTATGTAGAGTATGCAAGAGGATTTCATAGTTAATTGACTGATTGGCATAATCTAGCAAGAAGGTTGAGCAGAGAAGTAGAGAGTTGCATAAATGATTGCTTGATGGATTTCCAAGCAGATCCAAAGATTGTAAAGAGAATGGAGGCAACTTAGTGAATTAGCATTAGAGTTGAATTTGATCTGGATTTGCAAAGTAAGTTGTATGTATCAGATCACACATGTTGATTACTTTTTAACCATTGTATCAGTCAAAATATTTTAACCAGGTTTACCTAACAGTCATTGTATAAATCCTTTGAGCAAGGTGACATTCAGGTGGAATGTTCTAAATCCTCTAACAAAGCCACTCCTAACAGGTTGATTAAATCCTTTAACCAGGTCACATCTACCAATGTGTTTTGTAACCTTTAACAGGGTTGGCTCTTAACAGATCTCACTTTAGAAGACTGAAAACTTGGTAGCATGTTACTAGTGGTTTTTCCCAAATTGGGTTTCCATGTTAAATACTGGTGTCAAGTTGTGTGAATGTTTATGTTGTGTTTTACTATTAAGTTTCTGCAAGCTAATTACATTTGAACAGTAAACTGCATATGTATGTTGTTGATTTATGCTATTGTTGCTGAGTAGATCTAAGATTGTTCAAAGTGGTATAAAGTTCAATTGGTACATCTAGACCTAAGGATAACTGATTCACCCCCTCCCCCTCTCATTTATTCTGAATTCATTCTAACAATTGGTATCAGAGCTTTGGTCTCTTGAAAACAGTTTGAAGGTACTTGGAGCAAAAGATCAAGATGTATAAAAAGGAGGTACCAAAGTTGAACAAAGATAATTTCCCTACATGGCAGAGTTTGATGAAATTGCATTTTCCATGTATTGGTGATTTCTCTAAGCACTATGTCGAAAATGATTATGTAGGCCCCACTACACCTGCCACAGTTGCACAGTTAAGAGAAAAGCAGGAACACAATCAAGCAATATTGGAGATTGCATCATCTCTGAACTATCATGAGTTTGAAGACATAAAGAACTATATGAATGCAAAGAAGATGTGGGATACCCTAACAACCATCTATGGAGGAGATACAAATCTGCTGAGAGCCAAATATGAAAGTTTAAGAGGTAAGTTTGATGAAATGAAAATGCAAGAAGGAGAAAATATAGTTCAATATTATGGTAGGATAAAGGAAGTTGTAAATTATATTAGAGGAGCTAAGGGAACCATTGATGATAACACCATTATGAGCAAGGTACCGATGACTCTTCTTCCTATATATGCTATTAGAGTCTCTACAATTCAAGAGTTAAGATGTAATCCTAATAATAATATGACTTTGGAAGGTCTGGTAGGTAGACTTACTGCATTTGAGATGTCAAATTTTGATAACTACACTCCACAAGCTATTGAATCTACATTCAAATGCTAGTTGGTCCTTAACAAATCAAAGAAAGGAAAGAAATGTGTGAACAGTGACAGCAACACTACTGATGATGATCTGGAAGAAATTGAAGCACTTATGGCAAGAAGACTATCTGGAGGAAAAGGAAAATTCAAAGGTAAACTTCCTATCATTTGTTTTTCATGTAACAAAGTTGGTCATATTGCTGCTAGATGTCCTGATAAGAATGACAAAGATGAAAGAAGAGACAACAAGTACAAACATAGAAAGGATGACCGAGACTTCAGAAAGTATAAGGATTACAAAGACAAAGGTAAGAAATCTTGCTATATAGCTGAAGAAGCTTCAAACAATGATTCTAACAAATCTAATGAAAATGATATAGAAGTTGTGTATGTTGCTATGAAAAATGATTTTGATGATGATGAGAAAACTACATTAGTTTCTTATATGAGTAAAGGTGACCGTTGGATTATTTACAGTGGTTTTTCACATCACATGACTGGTGATAACGATAAATTTGAAACCCTAGATCAGTGCAATGGCGGTTATATTAAATTTGGTAATGATGCACCATGTCTTGTCAAAGGGAAAGGATCAATTAACTTGACTGACAAGATCATATGTGACAATGTATATTAGGTTGATTATCTTAACTATAATTTATTGAGTGTTGCATAGCTGAATACTTCTAGTTACAAAGTTGAGTTCCATCACAAGAAGAAAAACATCTATGATGCTACTGGAGAACTGGTTGGAAGTGGAGAGAAAACAAAAGGTAACTTGTTCTATCTGGATTTAGCTGATGAGACATGCTTGTTTGCACAATATAATGATGTTTGGTTATGGCATAAAGGTTGTGTCATGTAAACTTTGATAACTTGGTAAGCATAAATAAATTGAAAAAGGTTAGAGGGCTACCTAAGTTAAAGAAACCTGAAAATGCAATGTGTAAGCAATGTCAATTGTGAAATATGACTAAATCTAGTTTCAAGAGCAAGACTCATACTTCTGAGGAAATTCTGGAATTAGTTCATACTGACGTTTGTGGTCCCATTGGTGAGAAAAGTTACTGTGGAGATAGATATTTCATTCTATTTATTGATGATTACTCAAGAATGATGACTATTATGTTTCTTAAAAAAAAATATGATGCATTCCAGTTATTTAAGTGGTACTTGGCAAAATTTGAAAAGGAAACAGGTAAAATTCTGAAATGTTTAAGATCTGACAAAGGAGGTGAGTTTATTTCTAATGAGTTTAACAGGTTCTGCAATGACCGAGGGATAAAAAGATAGATGGCCACACCTAAGACACCACCACAGAATGGTATTGCTTAGACAAGAAATAGATCTATCATGGATTGTGCCAGAACATTAATGATGGAGAAAAATGTTGCACATAAATATTGGAGAGAAGTTGTAAGTACAGCAGTCTATACCCTGAACAGAGTACAAGTCAAGAAAGGTACTACTCCTACACCTTATGAGCTTTGGTATGGATATGCACCTAATGTAAAATATTTCAAAGTTTTTGAAAGAAAATGTTTCATACTGAAGGATAAAAGAAATGGAAAAATTGATGCTAAAGGTGAGGAAGGAATATTTATTGGTTATTCAACTAAGAGTAAAGCATATAATTGTTGAATTCTAACATTAACAAAATTGTGGAAAGTGCAAATGTTAGAATTGATGAATATGCAAAAAGAAATGAAGTTGAAAGAACATAGGAACCTGAAAGTTACAAATCATTTGTCTATCTAGACGAGGAAGATTATAATACATTACCTAAACCTAAGAATAAGGTTTTTGAGCAACAGCTAGCACCTACCGAGTCACAGAATGAGGATGTCAGGCAACAGGAGGTAATTACCGAGCTATCTGATGGAGATGTTGAGTCACAGAATCAACCTGAATTAAATGATAATAATGAATCTGAAGCAAGACAAGAACCTACTCTAGAAAAGTATGTGAGGAGGCACCATAAACTAGATCAAATCATAGGATTGAAGGATTCTGCAGTTATGACAAGAAGTAAGTTGAGAGACGGTACATGCTTGTTATGTGATTTTGAGCCTAAAACAATAAAATATGCCTTAGAAAATGAAGATTGGATACAAGCCATGTATGAACAAATTGAACAAATTGAAAAGAACAATACTTGGACACTTGTACCGAGGCCGAATGATAAAAATGTAATTGGTACTAAGTGGGTAATCAGAAATAAGTTGAATGAACATGGAGAGGTAAAAAGAAATAAAGCTAGACTAATATGCAAGGGTTATGCACAAGAGGAAGGAATTGATTATGGAGAAACATTCACCCTAGTTGCAAGGTTAGAAGGAGTCAGAACCTTACTTGCATATGCAGCCTACAGAGGTTTTAAATTTTATCAGATGGATGTGAAGTCAGCATTCCTAAATGGGATATTAGAAGAAGAAGTGTACATTGAACAAGCTGATGGATTTTTTGACCCAAGTAAGAGGAACATGGTTTGCAAATTGCACAAGGCACTATATGGATTGAAGCAAGCACCAAGAGCATGTTATGAGAGATTGCACAATTACTTGGTAAAGATTGGATTTGCAAGAACCAATGACAACAACAATCTGTATTTGAAGACAGGGCAAAGTAAAGGTACTTTATTGGCTGAAATTTTTGTTGATGACATTATATTTAGTGGACAAGATGTGTTATGTCAAGCATTTGCAAAAGAGATGCAAACTAAATTTGAGATGTCTATGTTTGGTGAGATAAAAAAATTGTTGGCTTACAAATATATCAGATGAAGAATGGTATCTATATTACATAATCAAAATATGTCAAAGAGATACTAAAAAATTTTGGAATGGAAGATTCAAAACCAGTGAGTACACCCATGGCTACTGGACAAAAGTTAACAAAAAATGATGATATAGAAGAAGTGAATCAAACCCTTTACAGATCAATGATTGGAAAGCTGCAATATGTTGTGCACAGCAGACCTGATATTGCTTTGGCTATTGGAATTGTTGCAATATTTTCTGCCAATCCTAAGGAAACTCATATGATGGCAGTAAAAAGAATTCTGAGATATTTGAAAGGAATAGGTGAATATGGTCTGTACTACAAAAGGAATGATAAGTTTGAGCTCAAAGTTTACACTGACTCTGATTGGGATAGAAATGTAGATGACAGGAAAAGCACCAAAGGTGGAGCATTTCTTTTGGGAAAAATATTGGTTTCATGAAAAAGCAAGAAACAGAATTGCACCTCACAATCTACAGCTGAAGCCAAATATGTGGCAACAACAGTTAATTGTTCTAATATTGTGTGGTTGAAAATACTACTGAAAGGTATGAAAGAAGAGATCACAGAATGAGTTGTCATATATTGTGATAACATGAATTCCATTAATATTTTTAAGAACCCTGTGATGCACTCTAAGACAAAGCATATAGCTATCAAGTATCATTACTTGAGGGAGATAGTTTAGAAAAAGGAAGTGAGACTAGAATATGTGAATACTAAGGAACAATCAAAAGACATATTTACAAAGGCACTACCCAAGGATGCTCATGAGTATCTGTGAGGTAAATTAGGGGTGATTCCCCTAACTGAGGCTAATTAGTTTAGAATGGTCTTGTTCCATCAAATTTTATATTCAGAATATTTGACACATTGATGCACAGGCAGTCACACTTTAGGATGTTGCCTAAAGCTGTGTAAGTAAGACTTGAATAGAAAAGAGGATTAGTCATAAGCAAGATGACAGGAAAAACATGATACAGAGCTTAGAATAGAGTAATTTGCATGATGAAGATGTTAACGTCTTTGGCATTGTTGTCAAAGAGGGAGATTATACTTAAAGATGGAGAGTTTACTAAAAGAGGGAGTCTACAGATGAGCAGAAATTGAGAGAAGAAAGATATCAATGTGATTACAGACATAGAGGGAGAAATTTTTTACAAGATGAGAATCAAAATGAAGCTAAGGACATTAATGAAGATTTGTTCATATAAAGGAACACAGGCCAACTTTTTGGATTATTTGGTAACTATGGTTGGAAAATTATTGTTTTATTATTTAGTGTTGCCATCAATGCCAAAGAGGGAGATTGTTGGAAAGCTATAATGGGAACAATTGTTATTTTTTCATTGATGTCAAACCTTAATTGGTAAGACTATTGCTATCTATTTGAGTACCATATATATTGATTGATGAAGGAGATTTAACAAGAAGACCAAGTGAAATGGTTGAGTTATGGGAAATCACAAGGGTACTTGATCAGTTGGCACATTGGCAAAGTAATGTGTTGTTTATCTTTTGATGATAGTTTACTAAGAATAGTTTATGCCGAGTGAAGTCTATGATGACTGATTGTTAGTAAATTGTAGAGGAAACTAGTGATGACCGAGTGGAAGAACACAGTGTTAGTTGAGCAGCAGTATTTTGGTAATTGTTGAGATTTGAGATCTCTGGCTGGGATAGTTGAATTTATTGGGATATGTAAAGTTAATTAAGTATAAGCATGATTGATCCATACTATTTAAATGCATGGGTAACCATAATTAATGCATGGATCAAATATTTAATTAGTGATTTCTTTGGAGAAATAAATTAAATGTAATGATGGAACGATCTGTTGGATCTGACCTAACCTAAGATCTACGATCTTGGTTAAGTAGAAAAGATTTATTTTACCTAGATGAAGAAGTATAAGATAACCTCAAGGGGTTATTTATGAATGTATGTAGAGTATGCAAGAGGATTGCATATTTAATTGACTGATTGGCATAATCTAGAAAGAAGGTTGAGCAGAGAAGCAGAGAAGCAGAGAGTTGCATAAGTGATTGCTTGATGGATTTCCAAGTAGATCTGAAGATTGAAAAGAGAATGGAGGCCACTCAGTGAATTAGCATTAGAGCTAAATTGGATCTGGATTTACAAATTAAGTTGTATGTATCATATCACACTGTTGATTACTTTTTAACCATTATATCAGTCAAAATCCTTTAACCAGGTTGACCTAATAGTCATTGTATAAATCCTGAGAAAGGTGGCATTCAGGTGGAATATTCTAAGTCCTCTAAAAATGCCACTCCTGACAGGGTGATTAAATCCTTTAACCAGGTCACATCTAGTAATGTGTTTTATAACCTTTAACAGGGTTGGCTCCTAATAGAGCTCACTTTAGAAGAGTGAAAACTTGGTAGCATGTTACTGGTGGTTTTTTCCAAATTGGGTTTCCACGTTAAATACTGGTGTCAACTTGTGTGAGTTTTTATGTTGTGTTTTATTGTTAAGTTTCTACAGGTTGATTACATTTGAATAGTAAACTACATATGTATGTTGTTGATTTTTTCTATTGTCGCTGAGTAGATCTAAGATTGTTCAAAGTGGTATAAAGTTCAATTGGTACATCTAGACCTGAGGATAACTGATTCACCCCCCCCCCTCTCAGTTATTCTGAATTCATTCTAACAAAAATATGCGCTGAAATATGAAATTAGAAGGAGAGTACTAATAAAATTTATTTGTAGATTGAAATAACAAACCTGATTTCAATTACTCATGAGAACATAGACATAGGCAAATGATTAACAAATAAACTCTCCAAAGCATGGACAAAGAAACTTAGTGTAAGTCTTTATTTAGTGATAATTATTCAATGATCCAAAGCATGGACAAAGAAACTGTAAAAGCATAGCATGCACATTGTGCTTTATTAGAACTAAAAATATTTTTTTATTTGTAGATTGAAATTAATAACAGCCCTGAATTCAATTAATTGTGAGAACATAGACATACAAAACATGTCTACTTCTTATCTTTTTTTATTACAGAACGCTCTCCTATAGTGAAGCTTTTAAAAAAACAATGTACATAGGCAAATGATTAACAAATAAACTCTCCAAGAGCATGGACAAAGAAACTCAGTGTAAGTCTTTATTTAGTGACAATTATTGAACCATTGAAAGCATGGAAAAATGAACTCTAAAAGCATAACATGCACATTGTGCTTATTTGGTAAGGAAAGGTAAAATTGAAGTGAAACCTACCCATGCAATCTAAAAAAGATTAACAATATAAAACTAAAATCATGCAAATTACAATTGTTGTGAAGAAAACTAACTAAAGATGATTTTCATGTCAAATAAGTGGATGGATTCACATTGAAAGAAAGGTAGAGTCGCAAAAAACCTAATGCAATCCACCTAAAGTAAAGTAATATCCAAACAGAGTAAAAGGGAGTTCTCATAATTTACCTGTACGAACATTTTGTGAGAGTTCCAGAGCTAATTGGCCAAACTTCTTAAATAATCATAAATTCATCCACAACAAAAGAGAATGCCTAGTTTTCCAAGAAAAAATGATCATTCACAATCAAGAACTAGCTGTGGTACTTCCTACTCTCTGATACCCTACAATGTCACACACCATTTATAGTAAGCTAGATGATTCTAGGCGTTTGAAAAACTAACCAATAAAAAAAAACTGAATAAAATACTGAATACTGACTCAAGACCCTATAACTGAATAAAATACTAAATATTGACTTAAAACCCTACCTTTTTCTACAAATGTACCTCAATACAATACTGAATACTGACGCAAAACCCTACCTTTTGCTGCAAATTTATCTCTGCATACGAAGTATTAAATTTAATGAAATACAAGTAAAAGAGTACAAACCAACAAGGGTAGAAACAAAAATGACCAATAAAAAAATGCAAATTACCAAGATGGAAGACAACGTTTGGAGGAGTATAGACCGAACTAATTAATTCATATGCAACGCAACATTTTGAAAACTGAAATGAAAATATGATAAAATGAACTAACCTGAACATCATATTTATAAAAAAAAATTGTTGTTGATTCGAGGTGCTAAATGGAGAAAACCAAAGTCTGCCATCTGCAAAGAAATACAGAAATCAACACACAAACTCATAGAAATCATGCCCACATGATGCAACCACTCCGCAAAACAGGCATAGTCAGCTACCAGAAAATGTAAAAGGGAAAACATAAATACAATCAATATTATATCAAAGGAAAATAAAAGTTCTAGATTTTTCCAATCATCTTGCAACCATATTTAACATTTCAAACCGTTGATGTTAAAGTGAAAAAAATTTCTTAAGAGAAGGAACATCTTCGACGTAATAAAACTAGTTTTGTAAAGAGATGCAAACTATGTAAATTGGTAAGGGGTGGCAAGATCAAGGAAGAAATCAAAAGTAAAGGACCTAAGGGCTAGACCTAATGCCTCAGGGGCTCATCATAGATGGCCTTGCCTACGTAACTCATAGAGACATCGTAGTTCAAGTTTAACTTTAAAACTAGTCTTTAAAAGGATGGTAGAACTGGTTATGCAACCCCTTTCTAGGGTAGAGTCCGCACACAGTGTCTCCATTGGCTGCCACCTAATTAGGTGAACAAGGATGAGATCCTAATTAGATTATACCTACAAATAATTTATATGTAGACCTCCTCATAAGGTTACCTACCCAATGGTTCATAACTACGATGGAGAACCAATTCTTGTAAGATATTAAGGTAATATCCATGATCCCAAACCTACAAGATTCATAATTGTACGAGAGGAGATGCATATTACCTAATTCTATGACTACTTATCTTAAAATCTAACATATTAGTATACCATGTATATAATTTAATCATATCATGCATTCTTAACATATGCATTGAACTACTAATATCAATGTCTATTAAACCCGAACTTGACAATTTGTAAAAGTGCAATTATACTAACCTCACTACTCAAATTGACTAACAATTCAACTACCAAAATATACCTTTAAAAATAACAGTAACTATAATAATTTTATTATTACAACATCGATACATAAACATCAGTCATTATCAAATAAGTTGCATATTAAATGAGAATCATTTCTTTTTTTACTTTTTCTTTTTTTCTGCTTCCATATATTCTTACAGAGGCATATCCATCTCAGCATCGTCATTTCTTCTCACCCGTGCACGTGATCTCATTGTCCTTTGCAAAGGCGGGTCCTCTACAATAACAAATAAAAGGGTTAAATTAAAAACATATTATCATAATTGGGGTTAATTTAAAAACATATTATCATAATTGTTACAAGCATTTTAGTACTTTAAAAAAATATAAACGTGACGCTCTTTACCTTTTGCAACCACATCTTCTTTCTCGGCGGCTTGAACCTCAACATGCTCATCGAGAACCTCTACATTCTCTCCAACTACAATACAAAATGTTTTATTAATCCCAACACATTATAATTAAATTTTTATTACTACGCCAATTCAATTTAAAATGTTTACTTGTATTAATAAATCAATAATCAAAATTCAAATAGAAAATGTATACCTTGATTTCTACAATGCACATCTTAATCGACGCCTCTATCATGCTCGGATGGTGTTTCAGTATCGACAGACTGCATTCCAATGTAAATAATTTGTGCATTTATCAACAATATATACATATAAATACAAGACAAATACTGAGAAATGTTAATCACTCAATTTAATACATATAAATATAATCACTTTAAAGTTTTAAACAAATATGTAATCATTGTTTCCTTACTTAAAACAAATATATTCACTTTATGTTGGAACTTAAAATCAAATAGAGTAATTGGTAAAGTGTTCAACTTGAAATAAAAATCAATTATCTTATTTACCTATTCGACGGATCCACCAGAAGAACCTTACACACTCTTTGATCAGAATCGTTCAGCCACGACTGTATAGCCTTGTTTGTAGCCTACTTTCTTGTCCTCTTCTAAAATCTTTTGTTTGAACTCCAAGCCCTACATTTTTATTGTAGTGAATTTCATCAAAATTAAATTGATTACAATTTATGAATATTTCCATATGGTTTTTCATTTACTATTACTTACAATTCATGTAGCAAGTTTTGAATATCCACCCGATCCAAGCTTGTGTTGCCTATGCTTTTGTTTTCTTTCTTTTGTTGCCTTTGATGTATCAAGAAACCTATGGGATGTTTGAAATATGTTAGATCACATAAGTACAAAGAGTAAATAGTACATAATTTCATTATTAAGATTATCACGTACCTTCTTTCCTCGGGTGATACTATTTGTCCATCATGTCTTGTACATCTCTCAAGTGCATCCTTTTTAAGATTCTCCCACTCATTAATAGGAACATAAGGTGGCACTCGTAATAAGGGTTACGTTCTATTTGGGTCCTAAAGTTGTCCCTAATATACTTCAAAGTTTTCCCTGCTTTCTCAAGGAGCCTAAGTCTTTGAAAGGCGTTGGGTCCAAAAAGTTTTATCATAGATTCAATGAGTTTATCCTTTAACTCTGTATCTTATGATTGCCACCTTTTAAGAAAAAAAATTGTTACATTCATAAATGAAGTGAAGCTACCTTTCAATATACTTGAAGAAAGGGATGAAAGGAAATATGATCTAGCAATGAAATCAAAATATGATACCATGTGCGTATGGTCGGCCCAAAAATGCGCAAACATTCATCATTAAGTTTTTCATAAAATAGATTATTCCTTGCAAAATAATAACGGGATTATTATTTATTGCAAGGGACTGCACAGGGGGTTAGTGCATTACATTATGAGTATAATATTGTATAGTAAAATAAAGGATCAATCTTTAAAGTACCTAGAAGTTGGGATACTCTCATGGGAAGTCCGTCTTCAATGTTCACGAGCAATTGATCACACTTCTCTATTGTTCCCCTACATGTAACATTAGTACATCGAGGAATTTCATCATCACCTCCTACATAAAATAAATTCAATATTACAAAATGCCCCCTAAGAAAGAATAGTTCAAGTGAAATAAAAACATGATAAATGAGAGAGAAAAATATGAATCTACTTACCATTAATAGGCATTGCCATCACATCTATGGCCATGCTATGTGTTGTCGACATTGCAGCCGATAGTACCTTTGTGGTTCTGATCCTCGTAGCAGACAGCGTAGTGAAAATAGGATCAATAATAGGTGCTAAAAATAAGATTGTTAGAGCATAAAAAATATGGACAACCATGGACAAGATTGTTAGAGCTATTAAAAAAAATATTGTCCGAGAAAAACACAAGTGGATGCTAGAACATGCAATCTGCTTGAACGGCCTAAAGTATCTGCATCTGGGGCACAACCTTTAAATGTTTTTAGCATCCTCTGTAAAAATAACACATGTATTTTAGTTAATGACATAAATAAAAGAGTATACTATAAAAACCATTATTGAACTTTTGTTATAATTAAAAACTACATTAATACTTACTGTATAAGTCTGAACACAGTGAGCCAACTCATCCTCTCTCATCAATATTTCAGGATTCTAAGGTTGAATATCTACCAATCAAGTTAACTCTCTTGAAATTGCATGAAGGACCTTTTGCAGTGCAACCACAGGATCAACGTCTGATAAAAAAAAAACAATGAATGGATCCTGCTCATCCTGTAGCTCCTCATGGACTACTTGTTCCTTCCCCTTTTTATGATCAGCACTCATTTGTGAGAACAATATTATTAGCACTTTATTTAAAATTAATCCAAAATAGTAGTGAATAATAAAACATAACAAAAAATATGCATTAACATTTTTCTTGTATGTGCATTTGTACAACAACAACAATGAGTTTTACCTGTCAGGAAGAAGAAGTCCCATGAGAACCATCATCGCCATGTGTATCATGTGGTTGTTGATCCATACTATAGCCTTGTATTTCAAAACTTAAAAATCATTGAGACATGTTAAAATATGTGTTCTTATGCTAAATTACGTTGAATAATATACAATTATCAGAATGCTTCAATTAAAAGAAGAGAGTTTTTTTATTTTTAAACAATTTTAAATGGTGCATGGTGCATACCACCTCATCCATGATAGTGGGTTTATTTTTTATCTATGTGATTCAAATTGTAATCGACAAGCAACTCTTTGCCTCCATGTATTGATTTGATCATACATAGAAATACGTGATTTCCCTTGCACACCTCAAATATGCAATTGAGTCGCTTCTTAGTTGACGCAAGTCATGTACTATTTATAAAACTTGCAATATTCCTTGATGCTTTTGGCCTTCCATCAACGTATATAGCTACTATTTTACTTTGTTCACTGACTTTTTGTTGTATATAATTTGTCGTGAGTCCATACCTACACATACTTTTTTTATATCTAACAATCTGCATCCAATTACTGTAATCATTACAAGGTCTGACATACTCCATCACTTCAACAACTTTGTTGTAAGAGACCTTTATGCCATCCATGGAAAATAGGCCCAAACCATGTAATGAAGACAGTGTTATGCGATATATCCTCTCTCTAACACAAAAATCAGTGTTTATTGAAGGAAGTTCATTGGGGATCCATTGTTTATGTAGATGTTTGTACCTAAAGGGAACCTCAGAGTCGCCTTTGCTCTCATCATAATAAGAACATGACCCCCCTTGAGCAAGAAAAATTTTCATGCATTTATTGAATTTCTTTCTGATCTTTTGACCTCGAGTCGATCTCCTTGATTTAGACATACTAAATGTCTCACTTTCTTCTTCCATTTCTATATTTTCCTCACTCTAAGAAGACAAATCTGACAAATACCTATTTTCTAGTACCTGCACTTCATGAAATGAGAGAGACAGGTGGCAATGAGAGAGATATTTTACAAATGGTAAAAGACATTAATATCTATGGTGTGTATTGACTTATACCTGACAATCCATGAGACTGTGTGGGATACCTGACAAAAGATAGTTATATAATCAGACAAACATAGTTCACTCCATAGTTTTTATTACATCTTGTGAAGGACATTATACATTGTTAAAATTATCTATTTATACTTTTAGAATTAGCTCACTCCATTGTAGGAAACAAAGAGAATCCCCTGTTATTTAACATCATTGATGTGCAAGGAAATAGAAAATTATCAAAAGCAAATCCCATAAGATAGTATTTAGAGATTAAATACACTCTTTTAGAATGAAATTTCTCTTAACAATAGATCAAAGATATAAGTAGGACATATAAACAAGGTGAAGAAGAGTAGTTAGATATTCACGCTAAACCAAAAATTCCATTAATATGAAACCCTAAACATATTAGTGGAAAAAGTTCATATTTTAACCCAAAACAATCGTTAAAACATGCCAAACATCTGGCATAATTGTACATTTCATTCATGTAATTGATATTCTTCTTCATCTATCTCATCATCAAGATCATCATCATTGATGACATCATCACCACCACTATCATCATCATCATCATCAGCAACAGCATTATCATCATCATCATCATCATCCTCCTCATCATCATCATGATCAGTAGAAGCATCATCATTGTCTTCTTCATATTCTTCTTCGACTAACTCTCGATCATGATCATCATCTACATCATCATCCACTTCTTCCTCTTCCTCGGTATCTTCTCCTTCCATCACATTATACTTTATCGGCCTTCCTCTTGGATCATGTCTAACAATAAATGACCAACCCAGTTTATGTGGAACCTCTGAGTAAAATACCTACTCATATTGGCTTGGAAGAACATAGGGATCTTCCCCAACTGGCTCAAACAACCTTGTATTAATCATTGGAAATCTAGTGTCATGTTAAATAACAGTTATATCAGGATCATTTTGATTGAGACGGTCTATACCATTTTACGACAAAGAGAACTAATTTGAAGGAATTAAAGTCAGAGTCAAGTATATGAACCAAAATACCATAGTATCAATTTTGTGACCCTCAAGGATGTAAGTCATTTCTAGATGAAATATTGGTCACCTAGAAGTCTGCACTTATCCCAAAATCACAAGATCTCTTCATATCATCCAACTTTTTGATGCGAAATTTATAACCATTGCATAACATAGCCTTGTGGTGTTTCACCTACAGTAATGTAAAACATTTGTAAATTATTGCATCATGAGTTGAAAAACATACGGTTGACTAACAAATTTATAAGTACCTAGTGATCTCTTAAACCATATGCTAAATCTATTTCCTTGTGTGTAACATTGGGATCTCCATTATGATGAGCTTGTATAACCAATGAAGACACAGATTCCCATTTTAATCTATGACCATAATGTTGACATCATTCAATCTATACCATCATCCAATCTTGATTGTTTTCAATAAAAAAATGTATTGCATCCCACTCTTTAGCAACTGTACAAAAGTAAATAGATGATCACTTACAACAGATTTATTTTGAAGATCAAAAATTTCAAGTGTCTCTCAACCATCCACATTGACCTAGCCTATACAAGTCAACACAATTCAATCTCCTCAACTTGGTGTATGAGGTAGTGTTCTTGTGCATTGAAAAAGGTTGAAGGCAAACACTTTTTCATTTCACACATAAGATGAGGAATTATTTTCTTCCAATATTTTATATCTTCTTTATGGATTTCTTTAGATGACAACCACCTAAAAGGGATTCAAGACACAAAAATATATAAATACAAGACTTTACAATATATTACTTATTTGATATTATTGTTTGATATATTGAACAAATATCACTACTTACCTCATGTATTTTCCAAGATCATATATCACTTATTTGATATTATTGTTGAAGTTCTCTGGGAGTGATAGGGGTAGAAAATACTACATGTAATGCCCCGCCAGGGAACCCATGAGAACTTAACCTAAACATGACACTAATTTCATGGATTAATTTTTTTTTTTTCTTAAATGTTTACAAAAAATAATGATAACAATGTGGAAGCAACACAATGAAGTACATGACATACATGAAATACAACACATACATGATTAACATTTCTTGAGGGTTCCTTAATGCAGAATTACTAAAACATAATAATCTATGATTAACAAATATAAAGAACTGACATAAAGGTTACATAATCTGAATCCAATAACATACATCTCATAATAAATGATTACATATACATCTGATACCATAAGGTATACTACCTAATCAACATCCACTGCACAAGTCGCAGGGTATGTAATAATACATAATGAACAATACAATGCATCCTCCAAAGGATGGTAACCAATATATACATATGGTACGATACACAACTCAAGTAACCGATCAAGTCTCCAAAGACTACAAAGATGAAACTACAATAAGGAACATCCAAGCATGAAGAAGAATCTATCATAATCTCAATGGTAATAAGAATCACTACCACTTGACCACGTGGAACCAAAGGTCCACTCCCACTGTGCTGAAGAGATAGTAACAGGCCCAACACACAGGGTACACAACAAGAATGCAAACAAGGTACACATGACCTCATACTCCAATGCAAAGGAAGCTCTTAGAAGCACTCTAAACCATAACAAGGAATACTAAACAACACCAGAGATAACTGACACACGTAGGATAACCTAAGTTGTATATAGGAAGGTGTCATTATGTACGTCTAACCCTTGAGTTAAGTCTTGACAATCCCTTAATGGATTCTGGCACCCAAGTGACCATTGTTGGAATTATATTGAGATGATGTACTGAGAGAGGAGGGGTGAATCAGTACCTCTAAAACTTTTCTTGGTTAGCCCATTAACCCTTAATCATCAGTTTGTAAATTATCTTATCTAACTGTTCATCTTTCTTTATGCATATGTAATCATATCATACATTCTTTTTAGTATGTAACCATAACAAAAACATTCATGAAAATAGATAACACATGACACAAGATATGATATCACAGAAAACTCCTGTTAGGAAGTAAAAACTGTGGTGGGGATTGTTACCCACAAAACTTCGCTATCTACAGATAAGAAGGGTCCAATTAAGGCTTACAATTGGTCACTTCTGATGACGTACCCTATTAGGAGTATTACAGTGGAGACCTATTAAGATCTACTTCATTTGAAGCTTTAGCAACATTGTTAAGTGTGCACTCTGTTAAGAGATTTGGAAAGAACGGTTAAGTCCACCTTCTACAAAAGGATTTTAGATGTGATGCACTTGTTAGAATGCAACTACATAAGTCTTTGATCTGATGATATATGAAATCTTCAATTGCTGATAACAGATCTGATTAAGCTTTATTCATATAAGTAATCATCCTTCCATGATTGAATAATACCTTTATCTTCTCGTCACTAGCCTCTGTGTGTTCTTGACAACTGATGTATTTTGTTTATGATCTTTGCGTGAATTCTGCCTTTTTCTCCTTAGATTCTCTTCATGGCTATCAACAATAATGAATTCATGTACTCACAATTGAGTTTGAACATCTATTTATACTAATTTAGGTTCAATTCTTGATTCATGCATCACAAGTTAACTCTAGATCTAAGGTATACAACTTGACCTTGATCTTTAGTTAGATATATTTTAGATCCATTAGGATGCATTAAAATATTTACATAAATCTTGCTTGACCCTCAAGTTGTGATTTAAAACAAATAAAAACTCTATAAAGAGAATTACATTGCTTTATCTGTCGTGTAAAATTCAGATCCACAAATTGCGGGTTCTCTAACTGACTATCGGTTCTGACGGTCAATTTTCTTGGTCTTCGGTGTTCCTTTCTTGAACTTGTCATTGGGTATGCCTTTTCTGTTATTGTCTAGTTTGTTCAGAAAAATGTGTCGCCGATGATGCTTGTGGTCGCTAGTGATGCTTGTCGTTTCTATACTTAGCATTTTTCATGACCTTTGTGTTCTGTCAAGCATGCTCGTTGTTCGCCGATAATGCTTGTTGTTCGCTAGTAATACTTGTAATCTTGTGGTAATCTCTGTCAATGTTTTTTCACTAAGTGTACTAATGGAAAAATAATGTCATCAATATCCCCCTTTGACATTAGTATCAAAAATATGATATGTGCAACATACTGAGTGTATTAGTATGTACACCTGTGTATACTTCTTCCTTAGTCATTTGAATGACTCCCCCTATGTATATGTTGGTAAGTGTAAGTATATATACATATCCTTATGTATTTTCTTTTTCTTCATTTTTTCATTCTGATATATATATTGTACATAACTATATACATTTCCTTTCCTCCTTTCTTGATTCTAAAGGCAAAGGTACTTACAACTTTTCAAAAATTTGGGAATGTGAGGATTTAATTTCCTCCATCAGCTTTTCCCATTTCTCCTTCACCATTTCCAGAGCCATGTGCTCTAGTGAAATCTCTACATTTATGTCATAGATGTTGTCTACTATAGACATCTCAGGGGTTGCTATCAGATTTCTAGCATCAGAAATATGTTGCTGCAGAATAGTAAGATTTGGTAGAATATGTGCTTGAAGTTCAGTAATCTCACCTTTGAGTTGTGTTTCAGCATCCCATATTTCTTGTCTTATCCTATTCGCCTCTATGACTATGTCATGATGTTCTTTTATGTTGTCGGCATGAGAGGTTAGGCTTTGTGCACTTTTTGTGACATTTGAATCAATTTCTGCAAGTCTGTCACTGTTCTCTTTTCCAAATTTTTCTAGTGTGCACATCTTTTGAACTAAGGTGATTGCTTCAACAATCATTGGCTCTAATTCATTAGTGAGTTCTGATCTAGCTTTACCTTGTTCAATGCCACTTCTTGGCTAATTTTATCAATTAACTTGAATTGATATTTCTTTTCTTCTTGTTCTGCATCTATACCTTGCCCTGTTATAGCATCGGTAAGAACAACAATTTGTTCTTTTACTGAAGCATTTTCTTCAAGTTTCACTTCAGGAACAAGTTGTTGGAGTATCTATTTAGCTTTGTCAAGTGCCATGTTTTCTCTATGTTCTTGGATCATTTTCTTTTGTATGGCTTTTCTCTGACATAACACTCCAAAATCTTGAAGTTTGTCACTGTCCAAAGTGGTAATGTCCCAGTTTGGAACTTCAATGACTTCATCAAGTGTTACAGCCAATATATCCTTCTTTACTATTTTCTTCTTTTTCTTCTTTGGCTGGGTGGAAGATTGATGTACCACCATCTGTAAGGCTTGAAACTAGGTTGATTTTGTTGGTGAGTGTTGAGAGGATGAGGCATCCTTTTGTACCTGTTCTGTGTTCACCAGCTGGTTTGGTGAAGATGTCTCCTCACGTACCTTGGGTGTATCAACAGATGAATCTTCTTTCAATTTTGTACCTTCATTATTCTTGACACCTTCACTCTTATCTTTCTCTTCAACCTTTCTCATTGTATTATCAGTGTCTTTATCTGCCTCTTTGTTTTGATGTTTTGATACATCTTGCTACTCATCGGTTGCATCCTTCATTTCAGTATCTGTATTCTTAGGAGTGTTGGATGCACCTTTGTTTTCATCGGTACCCATATCCTTGGGTATATCATCATCTTTCTTGGATGATTTATCCTGACTAGAATATATATCGATAGCATCTATTAATATATTCATGTTTGTCGGCGTATTGACAGTTGCAGTGTCAATAGCTATGTCTTGTCCATTGGTATTACCCTTTGTAGCATTGATGTCTTCATCTTTTTGGATCTCTACTACAGGGTCTTTTCCTGTAATGGTATCGACAATGTTGTCTAACCATGAATCATCATTTATTTCAACATCTAAGTTACCCTTTATTGACAGTTCCTCTTTGGTAACTTCTTCATCCTCCAAGTTTATGTGGATGGGGCTTTCTAGTATTTGATCATCTTTGCCATCTTTTGACCAATCCTCATCTATAACATCAGTCTATTTTTGGCCTATGATCTGTACCTCTTCACTATCTAACTCAACTATTGAGTTACCCTTTTTGTTGATAGGTTCCTTTTCAGGACTGCTTTCCTCATCAAGATTTAGTATCTCACTCCATATTTTATGAGTGTCTTCTTCTAGCTCTATAAGTTTCTCTTGAAGAAATTTATAAGCTCTCAACTTGGGTGAGAAGCATTTTGTGTATTTATCCATGAGTTCATTGATTTCTTCTTTTGTTGATTCAGGAGGTAAAAGAGAGACCAATACTCTCTCTTACCCTCTTCTCCTCATGTAGTGCAAAAGTGAATCTAGAAGCTATTTTATCTAATAACTATTGTGGCACATCACGTGTAGTGAATTGTAGTGGGACATAATAATGTTTGCACATTTTAGCAATTAGTGCATCTTCTATCTTATTATGTTATATAGTGTCCCATCTTAACCACTTTCTTATCTTTGGATGACCAATAGATGCAGCTTCAGCAATGTACTTACATATGTCATCAATGTCCTCAGTGGGTTATGAAACCTTTTCTCTTTCCTTTGCTAGTTTGACAGTGCCAGGTTCATCCATTGCTGAATCTTCTAATTCCTCATCAGTCTGAACATATTTTCTCCTCTTGGCAGGTGCGCTAGCTGGTTGTTTTGCCTTTTGAGGTGTAGGTTTCCTCTTGTACACCTTCCCTTTTACCATGGGAGAAGGAATTGTATCCTGTGTTGTTTGGCTTCTAGTTCTAGACTTTTTAGGTGGAGGAGGAGGTGGTGAATTAGACTTCTCTTCCTCTCATTCATTTGTCTCTGCTATATCACTGATGGGAAGTTGATCCTCGGTGTTTTCCTCCTTACTTTCTTGTTCCTCCTTACCTTCTTCTTCTTCTTCTCCATCAGAAAATATTTTTAAGTTCTTTTTCAGATTCTTTACCATTCTTTTTGACTGCTTTATAGCCTTCTTGACAACAAGATTTGACTTAATCTTTAGTTTGGCTTCCTCATAGGTACCAAATCTCAGTTGTTTGTTGTCAATGGGTTCATTTAATAGTGCCTTGATGCTCTCATTGGCTACTCCTGCTTTGATTTCATAATCTAATTTTGATAGCCATGATTTTCTTGGAACTACAGCTTGTATGTAGGTGAAGTCTGTATCCACCATTAAACATTTCTCTTCTCGGTGTTCCTCAATCAGAATCTCAAGAATTCTACTTCTAGCTTGTAGCATTTCCTTAATGGTCTTGAAATATTCATGCATTACATTATCAAAATATGTGCCAAGTGATTCTATGAATTCACTTATCTGAATGGTAATTGGTCTACTTGTGTCCCATGCTATTGTTCCTATGGAAGGAAAGTATTCTTCAAAGTAAAAGAATATACACATTATGAGGGAACCAAACTTACATGTGTTTGTCCTTGAGGACCTGTTTTTCCTTGAGGACCTTATTGTGCACATGTTCTCCTCAAATTGATGTAATAGGATCTCTGCCAGATCCATCTTCTTCACATGTTTGATGATCTTATATGATGTGCTCATGGCAGTGCTAGATATGTTGTTCATTCTACTTTCTTGGAAAATCTTGTATCCAACAACACATGCTCCAAATTTTAGCTCTGTGTCGGTAATGGTGTTAACTTTTAGTGCCCTTTTATCTGATTTTGCACCGGTTAATCTTTCAACTTCTGCTAGAGATGGATGTTTGTGATCCTGTGGTTTATCGGTTGTTGGATAACCAATCACGATGTGTATAAAATCCTTTTTTATAGCCTTTGGTTTGTTTAGCCATAGAGTGTTGTCATGAACTCTGCTAAGAACAATTTTGATCCACTATGTCTTGAAAACCTTTAAAAAATGCAGTGCATTTGTCAGTCCCTTTACTTCCAAGTGTTTATGCTCTTCTTTGAGCTTTCCAGCATCATCACATAGTGCCCTATAGGCATTATCAAGGTCTAGATCTCCTATCTCTGAGATTTTTCAGTGAATGTAGGACCTTACGTCCTCTACCAATAAAACCCTAGGTGGGATTCAGGAGAATGCTCCAGAATCATTGGGTTGGGAAGCTATTTCAAGGTGCAACTTATACTTAGGTTCAGCACACGCTCCTCTGTTGACAAGCTTGAAGGGTTTCTTCTTGTCATCCTTTATTTTCTCTATCCTAGAAGTCGATGCCATCGTGTTTTCAATTTAGGGCTTTTTGTAAATCAAAACAGTGCTATCGGTGAGTGTAATAAATTACTGATTCTATGTGATTGCCTGTGAATCTGAATGCTTCATGATTGACTTTGCTTCATGATTGACTTTTGTTGGGTCACTTTCCAATCTTTTCTCAAATCGCTTTATTTTTCTCTACTCTGCTCAAAAATTGTGGGTGCGAAAATGAGCTTACCCGTCGAGCTTTTATACCTTTTGTGCCCTAAGTTTTCATTAATGTTTACCAACTTGTCAGTTTATGAAGACTTCTTTTGTCATTAAAGGAATTCATAACATCTCCGGTGTCTGTGCAAAGTGTCGAGGTGGCTAGCGGTTTTGGAGACTTCACCGATGATTGTCGGTGATGTTGCGAAGACAGCTTTTGTGATTCAGTATTCACCGATATCCGTCAATTTACACTTAGCTTGTGTAATGACCGATACATTCTGGTAAGTATTACTAACTTTTTTGTGTGTGTTCACCAATGCATATTATTCCCAATAACTGATGGATGCTTTTCAATAGATTAACAAGTAACAATATATTGCATCTTTATTCATGCCTATATTACAATATGAACTATGTATAATGGAACTGATGCATAGTAAAACTTGTCATAATGCAGTTCCATACTTACTTGTGCAATCTAGTTAGATGTAGTGATGTCACTAGATCCAGTGGATGGGGTGTCATCATTTGTATTGCTTGTTCCAGCACCTTCAGTGTTTGTGGCTTTTACCCACATCTTGTTTCTCATTCTTTTGATGTTATCAATGGTATTTCCATTGGGATGTGTATTTGTGTTTGTCATTCGGTCTTTGCAATATTTTATCACATGTCCAACCTTATGACAGTGCAAACATGCCATACTTGGATTGGCCCAACCTCTTGACCTTCTGGTCCATTTTCTCATACAGTTGGCAGCAATATGACCATACCTTCCACATGTTGTGTAATTTACCCATGTGTTATAGTCCCAAACATATGAGTTACCTTCTCTTGTTGGT
>MU228104.1:11486122-11498396 GCA_018584345.1 Thuja plicata
ACAAATAAAGTGCTTTAAGTGGGGATTTTCATTTATTTAATTAAAAGAGAGGTTTTCTTTCAATTAAATAAATTAGAAGAATTTTATTTAATTAAATGAGAGAAATTTGAATTTAATTAAATAAGAGGAATTTTATTCATTTAAAAGGGAGATTAAGTCTTCTAATTAGATAAAAATGATCAAACCTTAGGAAATATTGAAATAATTGAATAATTGAATTAATTACAATTTGATCGAGGAAATTGATTTGAGTAATATTCCAAAGCATTGATTCAGAAATTTGATAAATTGACAAATTGATAAATGGGGCCCAAAGTCTAGGCGACCATTTTAAGGTACATACACATACATATTATACTTTTTAGGCCAACTCAAATGGTTAAGACCTTTCATGGAGAATATGTAATATTATCTCATGATCCTCACTATCTAGTCTCCACTTACGACATCCACGTTGAGATTTAATTGTATGGAGACAAATGGAGGTGGCAACTACTAGGTGACTATATTGAAAGACCTTATTGTCTGGTTAGTAATCAACAAAGTGAATACCATGCTAAATTACTTTGATTTTCTTGAAATATGTTCCCTCTAAAACAACTGAACCTGTAGGTCACAAATTTTAACAATATAAATTTAAACAAACAAAATTTTAAATTTGTTAAAAGGTTAAAATTTAAAATTTATAAATTGAGTTCAATATATTGATGTAAAGCATACAGACCTATGGGGAACAACATTCCATCACTTTCTTAAGGTTCAAGTAACTTCATCCTTGCTGCAGTACAACGTAGTAAATAATAACCAACTCCTACATTTCCACTCTCAACAATTACTGCAAAGACATCTCCCGCAAAATAAATTTATATATATATACACATGTGAGATATGAAAATTTACTTAGTTCAATCTATAGATCTATCTATCTAGATACATGCAGCTCAATGGACCATATAATGTGAAATATATACTTACCAATTTCGACCAATCCCGAGATATGATCGTAATCAGTAGAAATCAAAGGAACATCATTGAAGTTTTCATCTTCATCTCTATCAAATATATCAATAACAACTAGAGGCACTAGATTCCATGCACCTACATATCCACGGTCTTGATTGATGCATTCCTCATAATTGTCAGCAATGCAGTGACACAAAAGCATGAGTAGTCCCTAGTGTTCAACGTTGAATTGCACCAATTTATACTCATAACTGAATGCAAAGATCGTGTCCTTTCTATCCGCTTGCAACCATGCATAATTTTTATATCCACACCAGAACAAATGCATATATAATATTACATTCTATAGATATAATTTGAATAAAGAATGTACATAAAAATTTTAAACACTTGAATAATTTAAAAATGCGTGCATACCTTTTATCTCCAAAAAATTTATATGTTGTACCACTTGAGTCATTCCTGATGACGTGTCATTCTCATTTGGTGTGAAATGTGTCTTGCACCATTCAACAACATCATGTGCATTTTTTTATATGACCTCCCTGAAGGCATTATATTTTTCCATTAGTATATACAAGGAAAAACATGATCTACTCCATCGGTTTACACTACACTGACAGACAAGGCATAGCACTATGCGACGCCAAGGTTACCCGATGCCAAGGTTACCCGACACTACCAAGTTCAAAGCATCCCGACAAACACTATTCAGTGTTACCCAATGACAAAAAGAAAGGAACCCAACGAGTAACAACAGTGCAACCCAACGAAACAGCAAAGAGAGGAACCTGACAGATGAAGGGAAACCGATGATCAGTTCAACAAAGGAACACCGACAAACTTTTAGTTCAACCCGACGACCAAGAACTGACAGTCAGTTACATCCCACAAAAAGTGGATCTGACTTTCCATGTCAGATAAATCACTGAAGTTGTATATTTAGCTTCTTGATTTGTTTTAAGTCCATTATATGTGGAGGAAGAAATGTAATGATTATTATTTTAATTAGTTTTACTGATTTAAAACATACAAACTAAAGATCTAGGTCAAGTTGTATACCTTGGATCTAGAGTTAACTTTGTAATGTATGATTCTAGAATAGGTCAAATACTTGTATAAATAGATGCTCAATCTATTGTGAACATGTTTTTTGATGATGAGTGTAGCCACTAAGAGCATCTAAGGATCAGACAAAAGAATTCATGCAGAAGGACAGAAAAGGATCAAATCAGTTTCAAGAACAGAACACAAGATACCGACGAGAAGGAAAAGGTATTAATCAATCACAATAGGTGATATTCATATTATGAGAGATTAAATGGATCTGTGAATAGAAATTATAGATTACATCAAGTCAGGTCAAAAATATTGTACTCATTCTAACAAGTGTAGTACACTTAAGAAATTTCTTCAAGAAAGGTGGACATAAACATCCTATTGTAAATCTCTTAACCAGGTGCACACTTCATTAGTGTTGCTAAATATCTTAACAGAGTAGATCTTAATAGGTCTCCACTTTAATACTCCTAATAGGGTAGATCATTAGAAGTGATCAATTGTAATCCTTTACTAGCTCCCTTCCATTCTGCAGATAGTGAAGTTTTGTGGGTGTCATCCCCACCACAGTTTTTACTTCCTAACAGGAGTGTTCTGCGATATCATATCTTGTGTTATGTGTTTATTATTTTCATGAATGTTGCAAACAACTAAATATTATAAATTAATATTACTTGCATAAGAAGAACATCAAAAATGTTCGGTAATACAATAAAGATTGTTTACTAATGATGAAAGGTGAAAAAGAGTTAAAAGTTTTAGAGGTACTGATTCACCCCTCCCCTCTCAGTACTACTTCCCATTAATCTCAACAATTGGTATCAGAGCTAAGTCTCTTCTTGGAAATCTTAAAGGCTTAAGAGAAAATATCATACAATGGAGAAGTACAAACTTGATAAGAATATTGAGAATAAAAAGATTGAGATACAGATGTTCTATGAATAGTATAAAGAAGCGAGAATCAAGATGAGAGAAAAAGGTATGAAAACTCAGAGCAATGAAAAAGATTATCAAGAAGAAGAGATTCCAGAATTTATTTGAATCTTCAGGATCAAATACAAGTAAAGCATTAGATACATTAGAAGAGAACATCACAAATCTAAAAGAGATCAATCAACATCTGACGGAGCAAATAAATATGCTGCAAATCGGTCAAGAGACCCAGATGGTAACAATTATTGATGTGATGAGTTCTGCTAGACAAGCTGAAATAGAAAGAAAACTGGCTATTGATGACAGAAGGAAGATTACAGAGAAACTACAAGAAAAGGAGTTAGAAATTCAAAGACATGCTGAGCATCACCATGAGATTACAAATCAGATTATTCTTATGAGTCAAGAAGCAAACAGAATGAATATGGAACTCATTGAAAGAATACAGGCTATCGGTGAACTAAGAGAAGAGAATGAAAAACTAAAGCATGAGGTTAGAGTTTAGCAACATCACAATTAAATAATGAGAAAGGTTGAAGAAAGCAATAAAAGAATGGATGATTTTCTTGAAGGACAATGAAGATTCAACAACAACAACAGTCTAGGCTTTACCGAAAATGGAGAATCATCTAATCAAGTCAATCAAAAGAATGTCTATGAAAATCCAAGACCAAGAAAGCCTACATGAAAACATTGTGGAGAGCAAGGCCACACATCTAATGTATGCAGAGGTAAAATGAAAGGTATTCCTAAATCTACATCTTCATTCATAGGATTCTATTATAAATGTAACAAGAAATGACAAAAATCATATGAATGCAAGTCTAAGATGGATCAACCAAAGAAGGAAACCTACATGGACAAATACTGCCCTACATGCAAAATGAATGGGCACACAAGTCTAGAATGCTGGAAAAAGAAAAGGTGAGCATGGAAGCCTAAAGGTCAAGAAACTCCCTATCAACCAAAGAGAATCGGTAATCAATATGTATGGGACTACAATACATGGACAAATTGTATAGCATGTGGTAGATATGGTCACATTTCTTCAAGTTGCATGAGAGTATGGACCAAAAGATCTAGAGGATGGACAAACCCCAGAATGGCATGCTTACACTGTCATAAAGTTGGTCATCTCAAGAAAGACTGTAAAGACCGAATGATAGAGACAAGCACACATCCCAATGGAAACACCATTGAAGATATCCGGAGGGCTAGAGACAAAATGTGGAGAAAAGCTTCAAGCAATGATGAAGCTGGACCAAGCAATGCAAATGGTGACACCCCATCCAATAGATCTAGTGACATCACCACCTCCACTTAAGTTGAACAGGTAAGTATGGAACTACACTACACCAAGTCATATTTTGCATCAGTTTCATTATACAAATTGATAGATAGTCAAAATCTCCATTAATAAAGATGCATATTATGTTACTTGTTACAATTCTGAGAAATCAACCCCATCGATAAACACATACTGAAAATCATCAGTGAACATAAAGGATGATTTATTTACATTTATCAAGAATTGTTGGTCAACACATAAAATGGCTAAGTTGCCAATATAACCCGACACCTGTCGGTAAGAAAGCAAAATTTGTAATGTTGTCATGACAGAACACCAATATCCGTCAGTAAAATAAAAATTCTTAACAGCCATCCCGAGCATCCTGACAACACCAACGATGATTTTTGAACGTCTTCCCGATGAACACCATCTTCATGACCTGATGAGTCGTTGAGTATTTATGACAGACTTATGGAAAAATTCTATAAATACTCGACGAGAGCACTTCATTTTACACCCGCGATTTGAAGAGAAAAGGAAGAGAAAAAAATAGAATGATTAAAGAGCATTCAACAAAGAATCCTTGACTCAATCCAGCACATACCAAATAGATCATTCACCAGTTTATGAATCAAAGTAAGTACCAAAGGCACCGAAAGAACTCTGTAGTTATTTTCAAGAAAGCCCTAAATCTTCAAGAAAACCCTAAAAATTGAAAAACGATGGCAACCACTTCAAGAACCGCTAAGATCAAGAACGATAAGAAGAATATGGTTAAGATAATTAATAATAGCACCTGTGTAGAGCCCAAATATAAGATATTCCCAGAGATCACATTGCAACCCGATGGAACCGACGCATTTTCTAAGATTCCACCTAGGGTTTTGTTAATAGAGGACGTAAAGTCCTATATTCACTGTAAGATTGCTGAGATAGGTGATTTGGAGATGGATGAAGCTTACAAGAAGCTTTGTGATGCAGAAGGAAACCTAAAAGATGAACATATGCATCTGCAAGTAAAGGGAATAACAAATGCCCTATACTTCCCGAGGGACTTCAAAACCGACTGGATTGAGGTAGTTTTGAGCAGAATGCATGATAAGAAGTTGTGGTTAGATCAACCCAATAAAATCACTAAGGATGTCCTTCATGTTGTCACTAGTTATCCAATAACCGACAAGCCTAAGGCACACAAGCATCCCTCCAAGATAGAAGTTACAAAGCTCACAAAAGCTAAATGGGATAACAGAGGTTTGAAAGTAAACACCATCACCGATGAGGAACTGAGGTTCAGTGCATGTGTGATTGGTTATAAGATCTTTCAAGAAAGCAGGTTGAACAACATTTCTGCAACATCAGTAAGCACGGCTTAAAAGATAGTGACAGGGTAAAAGAACAATAATATGTCACCCTTTTACAAAGGAAAAGGACAACAACACCAAAACTGTAAAACTTCAAGGGCATAAAAGTCACATTTCTATTGAGAATTTGGAGATGATGTAAACTGATGAAATGTGTCAAATAGGATGAATTATATGCCTATAATTTTTTTTCAAAATTTTGAACCAAAATTAATATGTTTTTTGAATTTTTTAGGTCTATTTTTCATTTTCTGAAAAAACTGTAAATCGGGGAGTTTACTTCCCACCAAATCATTATAAGTAAAACATTGTTTTTTCCTCCAATTTCATAATATGTTTTAGATGACATGTATAGGTAGTGCAGAAAAAAAGAAAAAAGTGTTTTCGATGTATAGTTTGCCCGTTATAAGTATTCAAAGTTGAACTTACTTGAAATCAACATTTTTTGTCTCCCGCCATTTGTATCCTATCAAAACTATACCAAAAACCAAATAAATTACATATTATTGAAGATGACTCTCTTCTCTAGTGTTATCTATGATTTTAAAAAAAAATTGAATTGATTTAGAATTTTTTTATATTATCTGAAGCAATGACTTCTGAAAGCTTTAATAACCTACATGTAGTTTTTTACAAATTTCTTCAATGTTTTGTAGTCGAAACAATATAAAATTTATATGTCAAGAATCATAGTTCTGAGATCTAGAAAAGGGAACTTTTATTTTTTTTACATTGTCTAGTTTGAGCAAAGAAAAAACCAGCAAAAGTTCAAACTTCTGGTTTTTTTATGTTTTTGGAGGTTTGGCTGCCACATGGCATGCCACCTAAGTAGACTGGGATGAGTCGGACTCAGCCTAGTCAGACTCGGCCGAGTCCTACTGGCCCTCCTATTGGCTCATGCATGAGTTGACTTGGCCACGTAGGCGCCATTCGGTGCCATGTTGACTCGGCCGATTTTGACTGGACCGAGTTGGACTGGGCCGAGTCTAACTCGATCGAGTCAATCAAATTGTCCTAAAAGGTGACAGATTATTGTGCTTTTACCCAAAAAAGAGAATATAGATGGATCTGTGTGAGATCCTGCTGAAGAAACTTGATAAGAACATGATCATAATAAGGTCTGCAAAGATTAACACATGTAAGTTCAGCTCACTTATCATGTGCATATTTTTCTACTTTCAAGAATACTTTTCGTCAGTAGGAAAAGAGAAATGGGACACTACAAAGCCGGTGACATTATAGATTAGCGAACTTATTAAGTCACTAGGAGATAATTTTGATTCAGTTATGAGTGCATATTTCCTTGAATTCAAAGAAAAAATGATGGAAAGAACAAGGATTCCTGAGCAACTAGTTGAAAAACATAAGGATGAGATATGTTTTATGGTGGATATAGACTTCACCCACATAAAACCAGTTGTACCAAGAACAACTTGGTTAGCCCCTCTTGATTATGAAATCAACACTGATCAAGCAACCAATGCTATTGATGCATTAATCAATGAGCCGATTGATAGCAAGCAACCAAGGTTTGGAACATATGAAGAGGCCAGGTCAAAGATAAAAAGAGGCCTAGAAATCAATAAGATTGTCAATAAGAAAAATAAGATGGTCAAGAATCTTAAAAAGATTCTACCAATTAATGAGGAGGAACAAGAACAAACTGGGGAAACCGATGAACAGGGCACCATCGATGAAGGGCAAGATGAGAAGAAATCAGACTCTAAGGAAATTGAATCTGATACACCTCCACCTCCTACAAAGAAGCAAAGGAAAAGGAGTCAAACTGCTATGATTGATACCACACCTCTTAAGAAAGGTCAAGTAAGGACCTCTAAGAGTAACAACTAGCAAAGCAAACAAAGCAGCAAACTATGAAGACAACACCTATAAAGAGGAGAAAAAGATTGGTTAGGACAAAAGCTGACATAGAAGACACAAAAGATGATGAGCCTAATGTAACAAAGAAGAATTCCAGAAATCTAACAATTGATGAGGCTATTGAATCCATTGCTACACATGGTACAATGATTGATAAGAAAATCAAACAATGGGATACACTTAAACCAGAATACCAAAATAAGATACAAGAGGCAATCATCAAGTCAATGGTAAAATTCAAATATGTACCAGCTAAATTTGTCAACCAAATACCCAAGGAGCTGGGTAACAGATTATCTCAACAATGGTCATATGCTCTACAAACTAAAAGAGAAGCAAGGGAGAGGATACTTGTCACACTTTTGCCTCCTGAATCTAAAATAGAAGAAATCAAAGAGATAATGAAGAAGCACTCCAGCAAATTTGTAGCCAAAATAAGGGCTTACAAAGTGATAGAGAATAAATTCATAGAGCTAGACACAATGACCAAAATAAAATGGAGACAATTCCTAGATCTGCCTGCAGGGTCAACAAGTCATGAGAATTAGTTACTTCTCACTGACACACATCATAGAGAGGAGGAGAAAGATAAGGCAATTCCTAAGAAAATTTCTCTAGACAATATAGAAAGTGATAATGAGCCCATTGACTTACACAAAGTCATGGACGATCTTGACATTCAAGACATCACTCATTATGACTCTGATAAGGATCCTCAGAAAGAAGATGATGTTATATTTATATCTCTTAAGGATCAGGAAAAGCAACAAGAGTTGAAGATAATAGGGCATACAGATATGGATGTTGCTAATGAGACATGGCAGGACACTTCAGCCATGGACATAGTAGAACCAGACCCTGCAGAGAAAATGCAAAAAGATGAGGATGTCACTGCTCAACAAGACAAACCAAGACACCACTCTACATACAGCCCAAGCTAGCACACAAAGAAATATGTCAGTATTGATGAAGGCCATCAATATACTAGAGGGTAATGAAGGATCTACTACAGAAGATACAACCACACATGAGGACAAGGGTGATGCAGAGGCTAAGAGCACAATCGATGCACCAAAGGATACAACTACAAAGCAAGTTGCAACCGATGATCAAAAAGATAACTCTACTGATCAGAATATAGAAGAAGCACAAAAGGTAGAAGAGGACAAATAGAAAGAAAAAGGTGAGGAAGCTAAGACAAATGAGAAAGAGAAGGAATCAAAAGAAAAATCTGCAGAAACACCCAAGGTTGATGGAGAGACGTCTTCACCAAACTGGCAGGTGAACCCCAAACAGAAGACACAAGAAGCATCTTCAACCAAGCCTTCACCGAGCACTTGAGAGAGGACAAATGAAATAGCAATGGTAGTTCATACATCTACGTCCACACAAATCTCAAAGAAGAAGAAAAGAAAGAATATGAATCCAGTGATACTGGATGAAATAATTGAGATTTCAGTTTGTGATCCCAGGACATTGGATCCAACTGGATTGACCAAGTATGCAAGACTCTGCGAGAGAAAAGAAATGCAAGAAAATTTGAGGAAAGCCTCAAAGGAGGAAAAGGTACTTGAAGTAGCAAGAGGAATACTTCAAAAAATAGTACCTGATGTAGATGTTGATCAAACAGACCCAATGCTTGATCAATTAGTGGTACTCACAGATGTAATAACATCTCAGAACATAGACGCTGAGAAGGTCATGGAAGAGAGACTTGAACAGAAGTATGAGTTCAAGATAGTAGAAAAGATAAGCCAAGAAGTGTCATTGCAAAAGGTAAATCTTTTTGAATTGGTTAGCACAATAGATTCAATAATCTCAGAAGCTATAACCTTAATACAAAAGTTATGCACGCTTGATCAACTCACTAAGGAGTATACCGAAAAGATAGCACAAATAGATGTTGATCTTCAAAAAAGTGCACAAAGTCTCACGAATAGTGAAGAAGCAATAAAATTGCACAATGAGCAGCTCAAGCAAGCTCAAAAATTGAGACAAGACATACAGATTGCAGAGACAAGACTCAGAGATGAGGTAAATGAGCTTCAAGCACAACTCTTATCGACACTCTCACTACTGCAGAAACATATGACAGAGGCAAATGCACTAATTTCCACCCCAGAAATGTCTCTCCTAGACAACATTTATGATATGCATGCAAGGCTAGAGCTAGAGCACATGGCACTAGAACTCATGAAAGAAAAATGGGAAAAATTGCTCGAAGACATCAAGAACACCCACTCACATATTCTTGATGTACATTGTAAGTTACACATTTTTGTCAAATTTTTGGCATCTTATAAGCTGTACATTTTTGTCATGAGTATCAAATAAAGGGGGAAGTGATATGTACAATCATAGTAAAAGAAGGGGGAAGTGAAAGGAGGAAATGATGTGTACAACCAAACATTTGAAAGAGAAAAGAACAGGGAATGTATAGTATAGAGGAAAGTATACATGTCCATATACTTACACTATACTGATGCTTACAGTTAGGGGGAGTCATATAATGACAAGGATATAAACATGGTGTACATACTAAACACTTTCGTATTATGCACATATCAGTTTTTGATACTAATGTCAAAGGGGTAGATTGAAGGCATTATATTTTTTCATTAGTATATACAAGGAAAAACATGATCTACACCATCGGTTTACACTACGCCGATAGACACAGCATAGCACTACCCGACGCCAAGGTTACCCGACACTGCCAAGTTCAAAGTATCTTGACAAACACTATTCAATGTTACCCGATGACAAAAAGAAAGGAACTCGACGAGTAACAACAGTGCAACCCAATGAGACAACAAAGAGAGGAACCTGACAAATGAAGGGAACCCAACGATCAATTCAACAAAGGAACACCGACAGACTTTCAGTTCAACCTGACGACCAAGAACCGACAGTTAGTTACATCCCGCAAAAAGTGGATATGACTTTCCACGTCAGATAAATCACTGAAGTTGTATATTTAGCTTCTTGATTTGTTTTAAATCCATTATGTGCGGAGGAAGCAATGTAATGATTATTGTTTTAATTAGTTTTACTAATTTAAAACATGCAAACCAAAGATCAAGGTCAAGTAGTATACCTTGGATCTAGAGTTAACTTTGTAATGCGTGATTCTAGAATAGGTCAAATACTTGTATAAATAGATGCTCAATCTATTGTGAATATGTTGTTCAATGATGATTTTAGCCATAGAGAGCATCTAAGGATCAGACAGAAGAATTCATGCAGAAGGACAGAAAAGGATCAAATCAGTTTCAAGAATAGAACACGGGCTACCGACGAGCAGGAAAAGGTATTAATCAATCACAATAGGTGATATTCATATTATGAGAGCTTTAATGGATCTGTGATCAGCAATTATAGACTGCATAAAGTCAAGTCAAAAATATTGTACTCATTCTAACAAGTGTAGTACACTTAAGAAATCCTTTCAAGAAAGGTGGACTTAACAGTCCTGTTGTAAATCTCTTAATCGAGTGCACACTTCATTAGTGTTGCTAAAGCTCTTAACATAGTAGATCTTAACAGGTCTCCACTTTAATACTCCTAATAGGGTAGATCATCAGAAGTGATCAATTGTAAGCCTTTACCATCTCCCTTCCATTCTGCAAATAGTGAATTTTTGTGGGTGTCATCCCCACCATAGTTTTTACTTCTTAAAAGGAGTTTTTTGCGATATCATATCTTGTGTTATGTGTTTATTATTTGCATGAATATTTCTATGAATTTTTCAAATATTATAAATTAATATTACTTGCATAAGAAGAACATCAGAAATGGTCAGTAATACAATAAAGATTGTTTACTAATGATGAAAGGTGAAAAAGAGTTAAAAGTTTAAGAGGTACTAATTCACCCCTCCCCTCTCAGTACTACTTCCCATTAATCCCAACACTCCCTTATAATTCATTTGGTACTTTCGTATAGCACATTTGATGCAAGCTCCAGCACCATCATGTTCACCTTTTCCATGTCCACTCTCAAAGAAACTCCAGACATGTGGTATGTTTTCATTACGATGATATCTACATAGTGCATAAAATGTTCTAGATTATTTGAATTATGTAGCACATCCATCTGACCAAACATAATGTTTATCAATTTTTATACCTCTTTCTTTCAAATTTGAAAAAAATATCTTGAAGCAGTGTTCTACATAATGAATGTCATGCTGTCTATCATCACTTATATAAAAATGAAATTCCTTCTTGATGACCCATGCTTCAAATGTGCTTTGAATACCATCCAAATCTAATTGTGCATGTCGATAACACACATGTACCATAATAGTAATTTGTTTTTAAAAATAGTATTTTGATTGAATTGCCTTTTGATGAACAAAGAAATAGTTTTCTGCAAAATCAAAAACTGCTACAATAGTTCCAAGTGGGAAATTGTCTCTCAGTGTTTGGAATTGTCGTGCTTGCCACTTTGTAAAAAAATATGATGAATGTAGGGTTGAATCAATTTTTTAAATTTGTCCATAAATAATCTAACATTTATCTCCTCTTCAACATATTCTAACCTTCTGGATTCTTTTCCAAATTTTGTTTCATTCTTTACATATTTGTAACTCTTGCAATTTACCATCTTTGTTACATCAATATTTTCATTTTTCAAAGGAAAAAGAGTCAAATCAACACATGTTTGACATATTCCTTTTATACAATTTATTTGTCTAGCTGCATCATCTCTTTTGTCACATAAAATGGATGAGATGAACTCACTTCGTCTACTAGGAGGAGCATTTTCAAAACCATAAGTGTCT
>MU228104.1:11511100-11524859 GCA_018584345.1 Thuja plicata
TCTAGCTAGAGTTGCCCAAGGTTGAAAGGTTGTTTTCATAGACACAAAATCTTGAAGAAAAGATAATGAAAGATTCCAATGGCCTAAAAGATACTAGAGGTAAGTATGACCTTAATATTGAAGTCCTAGAATCAGAACTTCAAGCTATATTGACAACTTTGAAGAACAAGGAAGAAGAGCTTCAGGATGCAGAGAGGGCTCTTGTAGTTGACTGTTGTAGGGTGAAAAGTGAGAGCACTTGATCTTAAAATGTTTGGAGGGATCCAAAGGAATTGTTTGCTGATTAAGTCAGCTTTAGATGAGCAAAAGGCAATACCAATGAAAGTGACAATAGTTATAATATACACATAAATGAATCCAAGGATCTAGCTAGAGTTGCCCAAGGTTGAAAGGTTGTTTTCATAGACACAAAATCTTGAAGAAAAGATAATGAAAGATTCCAATGGCCTAAAAGATACTAGAGGTAAGTATGACCTTAATATTGAAGTCCTGGAATCAGAACTTCAAGCTATATTGACAACTTTGAAGAACAAGTAAGAAGAGCTTCAAGATGCAGAGAGGGCTCTTGTAGTTGACTGTTGTAGGGTGAAAAGTGAGAGAAAGGATTTAGATCTTTGAGAAAAGGAAATTATTGATGTTGAAGTTCTCCATGAGAGTTTGGAAAAGGAGTTGGAGAAATACAAGGAAGGGTATGTTGTTCGGGCTAAGGAACTAAAGAAACTAAAATATGGGTTCAATGAAAAGGAAACATAAAATTAGTAGTTTCTAATTTTCATTGGTGTAAAAAGAAGAACAATTAGGTAGGTTGAGTAGAGAGTTGGCAAATGAAAATGAAGAACTTGGTAATACTGGTGTTGAGCTTGAATCAAAAGATATGCTTATAAGTCAAGCAAGTGAGGTCATGGTTGAACATTGGTCTGAGATTATGGAGCTTCAAAGAGTATTGAATGAAAGAGAGGTTGAATTAGTGAAATTTGAGAAGGAAAAGAGAGAGGAGAAAGAGAAGCTAAAGGTTTCTAAGGCCAAATTGGAATATCATGTGGTGGCATTGTTATTGGCTTAGGAGGAACTAAGAAAACTGGTCCACATGAGGTTATGAAGTACAAAGGCAGTTCTATGACCACATAGGAAGAATTAGAAAGAATAAGAAGCCTTCTTGCACAAGTAAATGAAGAGCTAAAATTTCATAGAAATCCATTGAATCATTTCGGAAGTGGCTTCAAGACCAAGAGGCTCACCGCTAGGAGTTGGAACAACATCTAGCTAATGAGAGAGAGAAAAATAGATGAATCGCAGTAGAGTTACAACAAGAGAGAAAGACATAAATAGAGATGGAGATGGATATAGATGAGAGGGATGTGTAGATCTAAGAAAATAGAGATGGAGACGGATATAGAGGGGAGGGATATGTAGAGAAGAAAAGGGATAGATAAAGAGAGAGGAGAAAGGGGTAGAGAGAGAGAGAGAGAGAGAGAGAGAGATGTGTCTAGATACAAAGGGGGGAGAGGAAGATAGAGACAAAGATAAATATAAAGTGAGAGGATGGGATAAAAATAGATCGAGAGGTAAAAATAGAAAGAGATCTAGGGAGATACAAAGGGAGACATAGAGAGGAAGAGATAGAAAAATATATAGATGGTGAGATAGATCGATAGAAAGATAAGGAGATATATAGAGAGGATGAGAGGAAGAGGCAGACAAATGGACAAATACTTGGTTTACCTTCTATACCTTTGTGGTGTACGCATTGCACACTAAGGTGTGATTGCTAGTAACCAGTTCAAACATGAAAAAAAATAAAAATAGAACTAGTAGAAAGACTACCGTACTAAGTAGCACTGGGTAAACATTTTTGTTTGAAAGAACTAAAAAATAAAAATAAAAAACAAGAAAATGAAGAGAAAATGCAAGGAAAAGTACAAAATCAAATCTGATAATTAAGTCGATAAGCTTTTCCTCTGGAGCGAACTCGCTACTATACGCTCATTAATTATCACACTCAAAACCTACCTCACGCTCAAAACCTGCCTCACACCCAAACCACTATTTTTTTGTCTCACGCTGTTTTTAACCCATACTGGCAATTTTTTGTTTCACGTGGTTTTCCCCATGATCTTTGGTTTAACGTTTGCGCAGGTAACGCGAACATGCACACCTAACAATTCAAGATTCAAGGTTCGATTCTCATCTTGTAAAACTAAATCTTTCCTCGGACTGCTTTAACAAAACAACTGCATTCAATCCACCTTAACTAGGAGGCTTTTTCTAGCTTATAGAGTCCTCTGGAAGGATCAAATAGTCTATAGATATATATGCAGAAAACTTTGTTCAATTCACTTTAACTAGCAGAATTTTCCTAGCTTACAGAGTCCTCTGGAAGGACAAATTAGTATAAAGGTGACCCCTATTGTATATGCGTCAACACCAAATGATTCGAGATTCAAGCTTCGAATCTCATTCTTTAAAGTAAATATTTCCTCAAACTGCTTTAACACTAAGCATCCACTTGAAAATAACAAAGGATGTGATTTACTTCGATCATTTCATCCAAAATTTCAAAGCTGAAACAAAATTTAACCCTTAATATGTCAAATTTATGATCAATTACCTCAAGAGAAGGATGAAAAAGGTTGAGCTTTGGAGACTTTTGAGGAAAATGGGGCAAATGGTTGCCCTTATTGTCATAAATAACCATCCTTGATAAATTTGGGGTATGACGCCGCTCTCCCATTAAAATACTCCTCTACCGCAGAAACTCCTCAGTGATCACATTGTCATATGCCTTGAGCTCCTCATCCTCACTCTTCCTCCATTTTCTTCTCAACAGCAGCCTCTTCGAACTGCTTAAGCTGTTCAAAATTGCTCTACTGAATGCAAAAGATTCATGTTAGTAATTTAAATTAGTGACAAATAAGTTAGCATATACAAAGCTTTGAATGAGCCCCCTTATACTTTTTTCATAGGAAGAAATAGATATAAGACAAACAAAAAAATAGCTGACATCAGAAAGTTTGTGACAACAAATTAAATCAGTGACATTTAACTTAGCATGCACAAAGCTTTGAAATAGTCCTCTTGTTGAGAAACATGAATAGTTTTTCAGCAATTATCATCCACCCTCAAAATCTAGCAAGATACAATTAATTAAAATGGAAAGCACAAACAAGGCCCGTCTACAAGTTTGACTATAGTTGTTTGGATAGAATGCTAAAAACATTAGTAATCTCATGGAATGCAATGAATGTTTAACAATGTATATCAAAGGAATATGGTCTCAGATTGCCATGATTGCACAGGTATACACCGATTAAATTGGTTAAAAAAGAATTAGAAATCCTCAAGAAAATGCAATGGGAAAGTGTAATTCCACGTTCCATAACTTTGTTAGTGTCCAAAATAGTTGTGTGAAAATGAAAGCTTTAATATAGGGAATGGACATCTGTCCAAGCACAAGAGACATCGATAATGGATTTGGTGAAAATCATTTTAGAAACTCTTAAACAAATGTAAAATTGCAAAATATGCTTGACATGAAAGTGGTTATGAAAGGACTTACGCACGCAATAGGATGATGTTTGTTTTTGTTCCAATCAATGAAGGGCAGTCTGCATGTAAAGCTAAATTCCACGAACCTTTGCCAACACTCTTCATAGCCTGTGCTAGAGTGAGAGGCTTTAGAGCTATGTGTGGGCAATCTTCAAAACATGAAAAAGGTATAATGGTTGGAAGTGCTCGGATAGATCTATGTGCAATATTTGTTGACTTACTTTTTTTGTAACGATTATTTATATATTTATATTAAATTATGCATCATTATTTATTTCAAAAGTTATTAAATAAATTCTTGCAGTCCTACAAAATTCATTAAATAAAAACATCTTTTAAATATTTTATTAATATTTTTTATAATTTTGTTCTTTTAAAAGTTAATTGTATTTAGTAAATATAATTAGTACGAATATAGGGTTAGAATGGTATGATAATTTACTCTACAAATTGATGTACTCGGCGGCCATCTGAACTTTTTGCTCAGCTCCCTTGCACGCTCCTTGGTAGGGTACCATTAATGGCATTGATATCACCTGGTGCCATTAATGCTGCCTCAAATTCAAAGGCATTTAACCGGGCAGAAAGAGATGCCACTCACAAATTGACCACTGATAACTCTGCTAACCCTAAGGAGAACCTGCAATGTTTGCCAGAGGCTTTCAAAGGTGTTGAAGGAGGAGACGCTCTGCAAAATAGAGAAGAGCAACCGGCCACCCCCAAAGCAAAATCCTTCAAACAAGTCATCCAAGATGAAAGCATCCTGCCAGAAGGAGCCGCCTTCCTTGCAAGCACAACACAAGGGGTTTCTGCCGCCGAGGGAAATGGAGGTAAGGAACTTGTTCCTCCCAAGTTAGTTATTAAACCAAACTCGCAGATGAATGTTGCTATCAATCAGGAGAACTCTAAGCTTAGAGAATGTGTTATTTTCTTTGTTGCAGTTGATAGTTCCAGAATCCCCTCTAGGAACTTTATTAATGATTGGTTTCATAAAACATGGGGACATAAACTAGGTTTTCATTTCTCGTATTGTCATATGCTTCAAAAGGGTTTGTTCATTTTGTTTTTTTGTGACCCTAAAGCGCAGAAAGCTATTGTGGGCAAACAATTTTGGAGAGTCGGCCCCTACAATTTTAGGGCAATTCTCTAGTCCCTCGAAGCCTCCCAGGATGAATTTCTAGCCCTTTCCAGCCCCAGATGGATTATCATTGGTAATCTTCCTCCGTATTTGTTAAATATCATTCCGCTTGCACTTGAACTGATAGGCAAAGTTATTTCTAATTGACCAGTCTAACACTCACATCCCTAACACGGATGTTCGTGTCCTCCTCTCTGTCAAACCCGGTGTTGACCTCCCAGATTCTCTGCAATTTGACCTTGACCCCATGACTATTTTATACCTGATTATTTTCCTGGGTGCCTTAGATGGCTGCTTTGTGTGCAGGGAAGGAGGACACAAAAAGCAAGAGTGCCCTATTATTTTGAAAAGGAATGCACAAAATAAAAAAGTTACTCCTCCTCAAAACCCTAATAACATTCCAGTCTGAGAGGGTCATGATGCTTCCTCCAAGATTAATACCACTTTTGAGTCTCCCCCCACTATTTGGATCTCACCCCCCTCTGCCTAGAACCAAGACTCTACTACTCTCACTGCTACACTGGACAAATTAAAAGGAAAATTTAACTCCCTCCCAAAAGATTTATCTGTCGGTACTAAACCCATTGAAGGCATTCCCAACATTGAAACCCTAGATTTTGGCCTTATTGGTCCTAAGCTGAAACCAAAACATAGAATTAAGAATGCTCAATAACTGGTTGTTGATAAGATCAAGCACAGAGAAAGGAAAAACAAAATTTATTCTTAGCCCAAGTGGAAAACTTAATACCTTCCTCTAGGGAAAATTCCTCTAAAGGATTCAACTCCTCCCTCTACTCCCCCTACAGGGAGAGTAGAAAAATCACAGGCCTCCCCTAGTCTCTCCACATCTGAGAATTTAACTCCTTTCCCCTATCAGGGTGGTGGGAGGAGTGGGGAGTCCCCCCCTCCTGTCGATGATGAAAGGTTGAATGCCTTCTCTGTTGTTGTTATTCCAGCCCCCCCTCCCCTCCCACCACCACCTAATAGGTGGAATTATGTAGCTGTTGGGAAGAGGAGTAAGAGAGGATCCTCTCTCCCTGTAGAGGGAACAGAGTTGGGAGTTGTGCAGAAGAAAGACTTTGAGCTTGAGGAAGGAGAGATTGACTCCTTGTGTGGTGCCCATCAGAAAGAGAGCTCAAAAGAGACTTTTGTCTTTGCAGCTGATCCCTCCAAAAGCATTAAAAGAGATGACCAAAACATAAAGACAAGCCCTCCAGAATTGGGCTTAGTTAAGAGGAAGAAAAGGGGAAGACCCCCTCTAGCTAGTGGCAATCCTAAACCTTCTAAGGCCCCCAGAGTAGATATACCTAAATTCTTCAAAGTATTTAGGAAAACCATGGAGACAAATTGATAATCAATTGCTATGCTATTAAATTGTGCATCCTAGAATGTTAGAGGATTGGAAGCCTCTGACAGGAAATATGTGGTCAAAAGACTCCTTTATTCTCATAGAGAGTTAGACATTTTAATGTTGCAAGAAGTCAAAGCAATAGGATTTGAATAGTGTATTAGGAAAGATGCTACATCCTTCTCTACTAAGCATCCTAGGGGTAAGGGTGGGACCTCAATCTTGATTAGCCCTTCTTGGAAAAATGTTGTCCAAACATGGGGCATCTCACCCTGTAACAGAGTTGTTTGGGTTAGGATGAAGATCAAGGATTTTGAGTTTGGTATCTACTCAATTTATGCTCCAAATGAGCACAGTGGCAGGATTGAATTATGGAGGTGGATAACAGACTTAGATTCCATTCCTTAGATAGTAGCAGGAGACTTCAATATGGTGGAGAGGGCTCAAGATAAGCTGGGTGGACTCGGGTTTGATTGGAAAGGAAATGAACCCCTCTACTAGTGCATATTGGTTAACAAACTCAACCTATTTGACCCCTTAGCAGGGAAAAAGAGTGAATCAAAAGGTATCTAGGATACCTGGTCCAATTTTCAAAGAAGAGAAAGAAGGATATACTCTAGACTAGATAGGTTCTACCTCAATAAGCTTCGGTTCAGTTGTCAGCCCTATCTTGACAATAACTGTGTTAAGGTTCTGCCCTTCACCCTATCAAACCATCACCCCATCTTTTCCTCTATTCAGCTCGTTGGAGACCAAGTCTCTGATGCTCCCCCAAAGCAAGGCTTTACTCTGAATACTTCCCTATTGGGAGATGAAGATGTGCAGGCTACGGTCAAGATCATTGCCTGGTATAATGAGAAGGTTGCACATCATGAGTCAGATATTGATAGATGGAATCAAACCACCAAATCTTGGCAGATTATGCTTAAAATAGTAGGGATTAAGAGAGATAAAGATTCTAGATTGTTAGAATATAATCTGGTGGAGTCTCTACAAGAGGCAGAAGCAAAGATTCAAATAAACCCTTCCTCTGAAGAACTGCTGGAAGACTTTGTTGCTTGTAGAGATTCTCTCAGGAGGATTCAATTGGTCAAGACTAGAGGAGCTAGAATTAGAGCCAGGATCAAATGAATTAACCTGGGGGATAGAGGCTCCAAATTCTTCTTTCAAACCCTTAAGAAGAAAGAAGCTAGGGATAAGTTTGAATGTATCAGAGTGCATGACTCAGTGGTCTCCTCTCAGCAAGAGATTCTCAAAACCTTTTCCTCCTTTTACCAGAACTTGTTCTCTTCAGAAGATGTTGACCCCTCCATGGAGGAAGCCAAGGGTAAGATCAAAACCCTTATCCCTAAAAAGATAAAAGAGGATGAAGCAAAATTATTAGACAAGGAACTTACTGAGGAAGAAATAAAAATTGCCATCAATATAATGGGTAATGATAAAGCGCCAGGTCCAGATGGGCTGCCAATTGAATGCTACAAGACCAACTTAAATTGGATTGGGCCTAAGCTTCTTCATGTGTATAAAGAAGCTATTGAAGCAGGCACCCTTGGCCCTAAACTAATGTTGGCCTCATTAAACTCATTCCTAAAGAGGGTGATAGGCTCCTAATCAAAAACTGGAGACCTATTACTCTTTTGAATGTAGTATACAAGATTCTAGCCAAAGTTCTTGCAGTAAGGATTGAGAATCTTCTCCCCTCTGTCATCAATAGCACCCAAATAGGATTCATCAAGGGGAGATACATCCTTGAGAATCTTATAACATGCTGGGAGGCTATGAACTGGGCAAAATTTTTAGGACAGAACTGTGCTATGCTCCTCATAGATTATGAAAAGGCATATGATAGGATTGAATGGAGATTCATCATGTTGATGCTAGAAGCATTAGGGTTCCCTCCCTTCTTCTGTAGAATGGTATCAACACTTTTATATGGTGCCATGGCTACAGTTGAAATCAATGGAGTCAGACTTCAGCCTCTCCAGATCAATCAGGAAAGGATGCCCTCTAGACCCCTCCCTATTTATTATTGCAGCAGATTCTTTGCACTACCTCCTAAGAGATGATTCCCTCTCCCCTAGAGTGAAAGGTGTCCTCCTCCCCAATGATCAGGTTGTATCCAATGTCCAGTTTGCAGATGACACCTCCATCCTCCTTCTACTTGAAGAGAACAATATGAGACTATTGATGAACAAGCTTGACCTTTTTTGCAAAGCCTGCGGCAGCAAAGTCTCATTATCCAAATCTGTTATGTTGGGGTGGGATCAAAATCCGCCTGACTGGTGGAATAAATTTGAGTTTACTTGGGGAGGCCCTTATCATATGGTCAGGTATTTTGGTATCCCTTTCTCCATCTCCCCTAATCTCAATCAGATGTGGGGATTGGATCTTTGAGAGGATTAACAGGAAACTCACTAAGTGGGACAGTAACCTTCTTTCCTTCCCCGAAAGAGTCCAGGTATGCCAGAATATTTTGTCTTCCTACCCAATATATTTCTCCTCTATGTGGTTATTTAATCAACACCAATTCAACTCTATCCAAAAGGTTATCAGGAACTTTCTGTGGTCTGATGGCAGACGGAACAAAAGACTCCATGCAGTTTCTTGGGAGTGGTGTTCTAGAGATAAATCCTAGGGAGGTCTTGGCCTCAAAGACCTCAAGTCACATGGCATAGCCTTGGCTGTCAAATAGATAGCTAAATTAGGGGAGGGGGAAGAACCATGGAAAGTACTGGTGAGAAACAATCTACAATTGGCACACTGTAACAGACCTAAAGGTTGGTAGAACCTTTTTTTTACTGATACTCTCACTATAGATAATAATGTAGTCATTCAAGGATCCAATGTTTTCTGGAGCATTTGGAAGGCATGGAAATATGTTAAGGGTTTTTTGATCAATAAGGGACCAGTTGAGAATAGTGGAAAGATCTGCAGACTCAAATCCATATGGTGGAACCTAAAACATGGGGATAAAAAGCCAGCACTTTTACAAGGCTATTCAGAAAAGAGATGGACTGGAGTTGGTATTGCAACCTTTGGAGATATCATCCATCAAGACATAGGGTAAAAGTACGAAGCTATGTCGCACTTGAGGACCATTCTTGTAGTTTCAACCGAAATTGTTTCAGCTAAAACTGTTTCAGCCAAAATGTTTTTGGCCATACATATGTGGCACAAACGTGGCGCCATGTGGCGTCGATGTGGCAAATGAGTTTCAGACGAACCAGTTTCGGCCGAAAATATATGAGTAAATATAAGCCAACTATGTTCTATCAATGAAGAATTGGCACATATTTATATTGGGGGGTTCGGCCGGAACTGGTTCGGCCAAACCAGTTCCGGCTGAAACTGTCTATGTGGCATCTTATGTGGCAGCCAAATAGGCAAAAATTTCAAAATTACAGAACTTCTCAATTAGACAACTAATTTCTTCTTCAAAACTCAACCAATTTTAAAATCTAAATATATCCTTTTGTAGAGCTCGGGGTCTAGATTATAGTCATATAATTTTTATTGTGTTTTGATTACCTAAAATATATTATAATTTGAAAAAACCCCAAGTAGGTATTTTAACATTGAAGAACACGCTCGTTTGAAAAAATTAAAAAAAATAGCAAATCATGTCAGAAAAATTTACAACTTATATTTAACACTAGAGGAGAGAGTCCTCTTCAAGAATATGTAATTTTTTTTGTATTTGGTTTAGATTTACTAGGGCAAATGTGGAGGGAGAAAAAAACTGTTAATTTTGGGTAACTCCGACTTTGAATAGTTATAACAGACAAAATATATACCAAAAACCAATCTTTCTTTTTTTATGCACTAGTTGTACATGTCCTCTAAAACATATTCTGAAATTAGAGGAAAAAAAGATTATTTGCATATATTTAGTTGGAGGGAACTAGACCCTATATTTTCAGCATTTTTTGCGTAATTAGAAAATGGACTTCAAAAATTAAAAAAATAGGTCAATTCTTATTCAAAAAAAAATTAAAAAATTATAGGCATTTAAACTACATCCAGTTTTACACATTTCATTATTTTACATCATTTTCAAATTCTAAACATAAATGCCACTTTTATGTCATTAAAGTTTAACAGTTTTGCATGTCGTGGTCCTCTTCCTTTGTAAAAGTGTGACATAGGTTTGTACTTTTAACCCATACTTCTATCATGGGAGTGGTTTGAATCTCAATTCAATATTCCCCATACCCAATGGAGAACCTACTATGTCCTCAAAGATGTCTTGAATTCCCTGGGTCCTGTTAAAGGATGTTGTATTGAATCCTGTTGTAGCTTCCAACTATGTTGGCCTGACAATACCCCTCTTCACCTTGGTAAGTCTAAATATCTATATCAGTTGCTGACTAATAGTGGTGACATCTTTGCTCATGTGAATCGTAAGTGGGACTTGGATATCCAAGATTCTGAATGGATGAATATTTTAGAATGTTGTGGACTAGACTTGTTGAACCGAAACTCTCTTGCTTTCTGTGGAAACTGATCCTGCACAAACTACCATTTAAGAAACCGGGGGGAGAACCAAATATCTGCACTATGTGTAAACAGCCTGAATCTATCAACCATGTCTTTTTTGAGTGTTTGTTTGCCTCTGAAATCTGGAATATGTTTGGACTATCATATATGACTCATTTTAATGCTCTGAATATTATTTCTGGTACTATCAACTGCAGCAAATTTTGTAACTCATTTTGGACTTTGCTTTCTTCTGTCATTCTATGGTTCATCTGGAAGGCTCAGAATAATGATGTACTTGCAGGTAAGAACAGAAACCTTAGTGAGTCTCGCAAGAGACTCATATATCTTGATATTTCCATGCAGGTCATGGTCATCATAAAGATGAAGGAGAGCAAGTTCTTGCAAGTGCTGAGGGAGGGAAGCACTACCATAGAGAAATCAGAAATAGCACACGAATATACTACAATGAAAGACAAAGATGAGTTCGAGATCACCCTTGCGGAGTTCATCCAAAATCTTAAGCATGAACAGCAACAAAGGGAGATGAGGACTGCAAGGGATAGTGACTACAGAGTTATTGGCTACAATTCTGTCTCCTCGGACACCAAAGGCAAAGAGGAAGAAGAAGGAGATAGCTCCCCCTGAAATCGTTGTTGTCTCTTTTTGTTAGCAGCATACTTTTTATCTATTTATGTATTAGCAATTGACTGTATCGCTCAGTAGTACTGAGAAGTTTTGTAACACTTTAAGAACTCAGCTCTGTTATATGTTGTACTGAACAGTTTATAAATTATATGCAATAAAAATATATATATAATTAGTACCTTTTTCAATATAATTAGTGCTTTTTCAATATAAATATAATTATTACCTTTTCCAATATAAATATAATTAGTACCATTTTTTCTTGTTGCTTTGAATTTCTTAAATTCTCCAATAGAATTATTAGGAACACCCTCAATAGTCTAACAAACCCTAAACCAAAGAGTTTTCTCATTCTTTTTAATTCTGATAGCAATATCATAAATGAATGTAATTCTAGCATAAATCTTGGGTTAGAGTTAGTTCTAGGGTTCAATTGGTGTTGAGGTTGGAGTTCCTAAGTTTTAATGGTCCAAAACTTTATTTTTGGGAAAACTTCAAATTTATAAATTGTATTTAATAAAATCATAAAGTTATAAATTTTTTAAAAAAATTCTAATTATAATAATTTTAAAATTAATATATAAGGAAAATAAATCAAATAAATGAACTAGTATTAGGGTTAGGGTTATAGTTGAATTAGGGTTAGAGTTAATTCTAGGGTTCAATTGATGTTGAGGTTGGAGTTCCTAAGTTCTAAATTGGGTTAGAGATAGTGTGAATCTAATTTTAACCCTAAACCTCCAACTATAACTCAAAACTTAATTTCAATCAACAACTTTTCATTTGTTGTTAAAATTTTATGCATTGTTCCTAATTTATAGTTTCATTGTATTAAAATAATTTTAATACTTTATAATATTAATGAAAGTCATAAAATAAAAATGAATATTTTTAGTTTACAATTTTTATATAGTGAATAATTATATTAAGAAATATATACATTTAATTATTATTATAAAAACTAAAAGAATAATTTGTTATTTTAGAATTATTATAAAATTATCTATAATATTCTTTAAATAAATAAGAAACAATTTACACTTATTTTTCCTTTACAATATTTAGTTTTAAAAAATTATATTTTAAAATTTTATTATATTAAAATAATGTAAAAAGTGATAGATTAGAAAAATCATTCTTTCATGATTTTATAAATATAATAATTACTTTTTTTAATACCATAAATTATACCATAATTTTTATGTAAAGCTTTTAACTTCTATAATTTTTAAACTTTGATTTGGGTTATACTTGAATTAGGGTTAGAGTTAGCTCTAAGGTTCATTGGGTATTGAAGTTGAAATTTCCAAGATTTAAAATAATATTGATTTAATGGTCAAACAATCAATAATAATAAGAAGAAGTTTTACATTTCATTTATATTTTAAATAATACATAATTGTTTTTTATTGGTAAACCATATTTTGAATATTAATGTAATTGATATTTAGAATCAAACATTTCAACACTAAAAATTATTATTCCATCAATTGAAAACACTTCTCTTATTAGTCAAGCCCACAATAACAATTTTACATTTTGTTTATATAAAATTATTTTAAGTTGGAAAAGTTTTTTATTTGAACTTCGATGACAACAATCACACCACCATAATTTAATCATAATGCTATACCAAAATCTACTATATCAAATATTAATGATTTTATAGTCAAACAATCAAATAACAAATTTAATATTACATTTATATTTTAACTAATAAATAATTATACGATAAATGATACTTTTGAAAATTAAATATTTCCTATTTTGAACCAAATCTTTCAACATTAAAAATTATTAATCCATATGGTCATCACCAATGCCAAATGGCCATGGAAAAATATGTAATCACAATGTTAAATGATGATTATAATCATGACGTCCGGATCAACGGGGAACGGGGGGCAGCTGAGCATCTGGATCGTCACATTCATTTACATTTTCCACTCAAACACCTATCTGTGATTCCCTTGCACCTCCTATCAGTACAAGTGCTAGTGTATACTATTTCAATCATCTTGTATTTGTATGTGTAGTTTTCTACCGTTGGTTTTTAAACTGAAGTCATCCATTTCAGATAGGAACACCTTCAGTATAATTATAAATTTCATAAAATACAAATTATGTAAACCTTAAACATTTATTATTGTAGTTGTCGTAGGCAATATACTATTGCATTCGGTTGTGCACCATTCGTGAATTATTTTTGCGCCAATGAACCAATCCTAAGTCACTATTTTTTGCTATTAGAATATTTCTAATGTTTAAATATTTATTTATGAATTAAATAAATGATATAAATTACTTATCTGCTTTATGATTGGTTTAATTGATTTGGTCTTATAGGACCCCTTTTTTCGGAGCTTCACCAAATTTGTTTTTTGGAAAGTTTTTTAACCATAGTTTGTAATATATAATTCATCTATCATTTAATTTATTTTTAAATTAGTTTTTAATTTACATATATTTTTATGAGATACTCTATTTAATATTTTATTATTATATTTTATAGTTTACAAATTTTAATTATAATATATTTTAACAATATTATAATATATAATTATTATATATTCTAAAATATATAATGTATTTTATATATATAT
>MU228104.1:11528694-11539245 GCA_018584345.1 Thuja plicata
AAGAGTGAAAACTTGGTAGCATGTTACTGGTGGTTTTTCCCATATTGGGTTTCCACGTTAAATACTTGTGTCAACTTGTGTGAATGCTTATGATTTGCTTTACTGTTATGTTACTACAAGCTAATATCAATTGACAGTAAACTATATGATTAAAGTTGTTGATATATGCTACTATTGCCGAGTAGATCTAAAGTACAAAAAGTTTTATTTTCTACATCTAGACCTAAGGATAACTGATTCACCCCTCCCCTCTCAGTTATTCTAAATTCATTCTAACAATTTCATATCATGCCTGTAGTAGGAAAAAACTGTTCTCCCTCCTGCCAAACAAATGGAGATGATATGCATGTTGACAGTAGGCAAAGAAAATGATAAGTAAACAAGGTTGCGAAAACAACACAAAGGTCTCTTAACTCTACAATAAACCAGAAGTCAACATCCATTGTTATATGCAGTTTCAATTCCATGGAGATGTAGCTTGCATTTAATGAATTTTGGTATCTAAAAGTGCTTCCATTCCATCCCAAATTGGATCCCTGCCAAGAACCAGAGACATCTTTAGTTCCTTCTGAAAAATAGGGACCCTTGAATTCAAGCCAATGAAAAGAATAAGATAGAAAAATCTCTGAAACCTTGAATCTAAACAAACACTACATTACAGGCTTCAATAAACCCCAACTAAAAATGAGTAAAAAGCTAAAATTCTAGTGAAACAAAAAGGTGTGGATGGGTGCTAATCAAATAGCTAGTGATTGCTTGCATGTGATAGAGATAGGCAGGCAGGGGTTGAAACCAGAACAATCTCTTAATACTATTGATGTATACCATGCAAATATAGAACATTTTCTATGTATGGTTGACCCTGTCTTAATCCCAACCAAAGGCAACAAGATTAAGAATACCAAACACTAAAACAAGTCAAAACAGAAGCAAGAGAAGGAGAAACCAACCTTGACATCGCAGAATTTGATGTAAAATTGGGACTTTGGTACAAAGAGTGGATTTGAGAATGCTGGAAATGGCTGGGCTGAGTTTCTTATTTATGTTAGCACTTAGCCCTCCAATGAACACCAGTTACCCATAGGCTATTGGGCCCCCCCAAAATAAATTGCAATCAATCCTTTCAGCTACACCATCACATACCGCAACACAAATGAACATGTCAAAACCCTCGGCAACAACAAGGCTTGTACCAAAATGCTAGGCAACTTACCTGTAGCAAAAGGCAGTAAGAAACTCAGCAGATAGTTAGACGAATTGTGCACATTATTTATGAAACCTAATGTTGTATATTTCAGTTTTCTTGTGTCATGCGCATTAGGCATAGGAGACAACCAAGTAATGTGGTATATAAAAAGAACGTAGAAGACTAAAGCGACAATTTATGCTCTGAAACCAGTTTATGCTCACAAACCAGAGATTACATCGTCAGAGATACCAAACAAATCATAAAAGCTTTGAAATGGGTGTTGCTCCACAAAGACCAACATTGCTCTAGTAGGCGTGCTTAAGGGAGATCTGATAAAATAAAATGATGGACCAAAAATTAGGCCACTAGAGGACCTTTGTAGAGTTTTTCATGGAGATAAGCATGTGGGTACTAAACTCAAGGCACATTAGGCCTCTTAGAGATGTGATAGCAGTGAGTGACTTTCATGGCATTTTTAATCAAATTGGGCACTACAAACCAATTTAAATATATTTTTTTTCGCTTTCAGCCGACGAACATAATAGAGATTGCTTGGCATAAATTTTGCAGAATTTAAGATTTCCCCTTCACCGTTGTGGGCTCCTGCGAGGAAAGCAATGACGTTGCCATTCAACATAAGGATAAGAAGTGGTAAGAAGAAAAATGATGCAAAATTTTGAACAAGCTGGAAAATAACCTCTGGAATGGCCCAAGCCACATTTTCCATTCACCTGTTAAAAAAACACACTGACCAGAAGATCAAACCTTTGCAAAAGCCGGTACTAAAAGAGAGCGAGAAAAAATTTAAAAAAAAACACTAACTACCTCTGCAATAACCATTGGTGAAAATGGCGCAGGATTGTTGGGAGAAGGAACCTTCCATTCTATAATCTGCGCAGGGTTTTCAAAAGAAGCCACAATTCATGACATGCTTCTAGATGTTTCGTCGCAACAAAGTAAAAACATTAGAAGATCATAAGAAATATTTTATGCTCACTTTTGATTGGCTACTACACTTGTTTTTAATTTAAAAAATGAAAACCCCAGCAAAAACATATTGATCCAATCAGAAAAAGTTAAAAATCTTCTTAAATTATCTTATTAAAAATAATAAAACTACAAATCATAATAAATGAATTTAATTCTTTATAAATTATCTTTTAAAAATAATAAAACTACAAACCATAGTAAATGAATTTAATTTTACTTTGGCACAGTTTCCAAAACCAAACTATTTACTCTCACTTGGAAACATAAGTCTTTGCCTAGATTAATAATTAATTGAAACTCGGGAAATTGGTTTTTCTATGACTGAGGCAGGTCCATAATTAGTGTTCAAATAGTGGAATTATTCTATTGCATGGATCTATTTTGATGTTTCAATTGTCTGTATTGTGTTGTGACTACATAAATTTCTAAAAGTTTTTCACCTTGTCTTATTGTCTAAATCTATGTAAGGAACTTCACAATCTTTATAAACACTTTTGTAATTTAGGTTCTCCTTTGTCAAACCCATACATATATTAGTTTAATGGTATTAATCAAGACACAAAGACAATATATAATAATGTATTAGAAGTAGAATATTAGATGTTGATATATACTCTAAAAATGTTGCTACTGTGCTCTCGTAATATTCTTGACTTTTTCTTAATAATTTAAAGTGTTTCTTGTTTATTAGGTGATATCAAAATGAATGAGTCAATAATGTAGTGCACAAATAAACATAAAATTATACTAGCTCAACACATGACGGCTAATAGAATAAGTCAACTTGGACTTTTTTTCTTTTAAATAGGTGGGTTAGTTCTACAACCTTAGAGATGAATTGGATATCATTTGCATTCACATATTTGAGTTAGGATAGCAAATGATAAATTTGGAAATTATGTTCATATTTCTAGAGATAAACTATGCTAATGGACTTGGAGGTGGTAATGTCATGAACCAAAATACCCAAGGATATCCTAGTTGTAAACTTGTCACAGATCATTCTAATAGAAATCGTCTAAAGACTTAGGGTATACGTTTGATATGCACTTTTCAACATCATAATAGTATTAAATATTTTTTGAATGTGCAATAGATGTCTTTAAAAGCTATAACATAAAAACATGTCACACAAATGTGTGCTAAGTTAGCTCAAAATGGCTTGAAGAAGGGAGTGAAAATTTTAAAGTTTGAATTTGAATGTTTGAAAGTAAGGAGTTAGATCAATGGAGGTTAAGGTCAAGGTGGATCCAAGTCAATAAATATATAAGAGTAAATGCATATGGGGAGGATAAGAACATGCAATGCTAAACATGTATACAAATATGAAAAAAACAATACAAGAGTGAGCCGCATGTTATGACATTAGATTAGATCTTTTTAACTAACTACAAAATGATAAGTATACTAATTTCATCATTGTGATTTAAAAAAATAGTATTTAAATCATATTTTCTTATATATAACTTAGAAATAATTTTATCCTCACATCCTACTAAGAAAACTGTTTTACTTTTGTAAAAGTCTCCTTTCCTAAAGATATGATTAATAAATTTTTGTTTTTACCTTATCTTTTTTAATTTTATTTTAAATGGTATAAAGTATGGTTTGTATATAAAACATGTTATTTTATTTTGTAACCACATCCATTCATCTTATAGTGGATATTTTTCTATCAACAAAAATATGTTAAATAAGTTATATTTTTTTTTTTTTTGAGAAAACTAATTTGACAGGATTTTTTTTTTAATTTAATATTTTTTTTGTATAGTGATGGAGGAATGCTGAACGATATTGAAAATTATGTACTGGAGCACTCTAAAAGGATTTCATTTGTGGTGACTGAACATCCTGTGGGTCTTGATGAAATATTACAAGACTTTGAAAGAAGTGTATTGGAATCTTTTTCTGGAAATATAAACATTGTGGGGATCACAGGTATGGGTGGTTGTGGAAAAACCACTTTGGCAAAAGAATATTACAATAAGAAAAAACACTCATTCTATAGGTCTAGTTTTCTTTTCAGTGTACGAGATGTAACAATTAAAAACTTACATGAAACACAAAAGAAAATGTTTCAAGACCTCACTGGATCAAATGATATATCATTTGATAATGTAGAAGAAGGAAAAGCAATTCTCGCACAACATTTGAGATATCTTAAGGTATTTATTATCGTAGATGATGTAGATCATCTATATCAGCTGGAGTCTCTCTTGCCAATAAAAGACAGTCTAAGACAAGGTAGTTTGATTGTGATTACAAGTTGAGATTCTGGTCTCCTTACATCATGGGGAATCCCTTCTAATTCCATTTATAAGATGAAAGAGTTAAGTTCTGAACATGCCACAGAATTATTTTACCGGCATGCTTTCCCACAACCCTCTCAAATAAATGAATTTGAAATTCTAGTTAAAAGGTTTTTAAATGTCTGCAGGGGATTGCCATTATCCCTTAAGGTATTAGGGGGACTTGTGCATGGAAGGTCGAAGGAAGAATGAGATACTCAATTGAAAGAGGTCTCTGGATTGTTGCTCGAAGACATTAAAAGCATACTCAAAGTGAGCTTCGATGCACTATGTGAGAGAGACAAGGAGGTATTTTTAGATATATCTTGTTTCTTTATAGGAACAGAAAAAGATTTGGCCATCACAGTGTGGGATGAGTCTGGATGGAGTGGGGTGTGTAGTTTGAAAAGACTCATGGAGAGGTGTTTGATTGAAATAGGTTGGAGAAACTGCATCACAATGCATGATCAGCTGAGAGATCTGGGAAGGCAAATCGCAGACACAAGGACACCATACCGCCTTTTGTCACCGCAACAAATTATTGAGAAACAAGGGGAGGTGAGTTAAATGTCATGTTTTCGATGCTATCTAATATTTCAGTAAGCAAATGTTTGTACACCAATTGCTTTATATATTGTCTGATTTTTTATTTTTTATTTTTTATTTTTCATTTTAGGAAAGTGTGCCGATTCGGGGGATTAAACTCAAAACAGACGAGCCTTATGAAGAGTTTGTAGAGCTAGTCAGAGAATCTGGTAGAAGAATAATGTGGAAGCTGGATCTAAAAATTATGGATGTTGAAAACAATTATTTTACAGAAGAAATGGCAACACTATCAAGAGGCTCTATCTGGTTGCGATGGCTCAACTTTCCACATGCAACTCTTCCGTCATGGATTTCATTGAAGAAGTTGAGAGCTCTAGAGCTTCTCGAGGCTTCTAAATTAGAAGAATTGTGGAATGAGACTGATCCTGTAAGTATCATTCTTTTGTTTACTATTATTTATGCAATCATACCTTAAAATCTCTTATAACTGTGGAATGGCCTTGCCTAATTAAAGAGAAACGTGGTTGCGGCCTCCCATGCAGTTGAGAGTGTTGGAAATCGTTCTTGCGGAAAGTTTCTAGATTTTTCCAAGGTCAATAGGATTTCTAAAGCATTTACAAAAGATATCCTTTGATGGCGAAGGAGCTCCTATTGAAGCTCTACCAGAGGAGTTTTGCCAACTCCAATCGCTGGAGCGTCTCGAGTTAAGGGGATGCGATAAGCTAAAATCGCTGCCTAGCAAGTTTGGCCATTTGTCAAATCTGCGGTATTTCGAGTTGACAGAATGCCATGGGATAGAAGCTCTACCGGAAGAGTTTTATTGTCTCCAATCCCTGGAACGCCTTAAATTAAGTGGATGTGATAAGCTGACATCGCTGCCTAGCAAGTTGGGCGATTTGACAAATCTGTCATTTATATTGATATTCTGTTGCAATGGCTTGAAGATTGAGTTGGGAACATTTGCACAGCTTACTAGCCTTAAGGATCTGAGTATTGAAGACTATCGGCCTACAGATTTGGTTATTCGGCGAGGGTGCTTTTTTTCTTCATTTTGCAGCCTCGAAGATTTAATATTAACAAACTGTCATCTTCTCCGCATTTACAACTTAGTAGAGATCGATAGCCTGCCACTGTTAAATATATTTGGTAGAACGTTTAAAGACACAATAGTGTGATTAAACATGCAAGTTAAATTCATTTTTCACACATCAATAAGGAAAGCTCGTAAAAAAGTGTGTTTGTTTGCTTTGAGTCATTCAAGATTTGTGAGGTTTATTCCCTTATGCATTCAAGATTGTATGTGGTTGATTTCTTTTTCAACAACTTTTATTCAAACACTAATATTTAAACATACAAGTTCATTTCCAAAAATCACTTAAAAACTTGAGGAAACCTGCATGAAAAACTGTCAGTAGTTTCTGGAGCCTTCAACTATGAAGTATTGCAAAAGAAATGATGAGTCACAGGAAAACTGCGCAGCCGACGATCCTTGCAGATGACAATCTGCGTAGATGATGATCTGCACAGACGTAGCTTTACCTGCACATATGACCGAATAAAAAAATAGTCAGATTTTGTTATAAAAAAGACTCAGCGTACATAAATATAAAAATTTTATCAATTTCAACAGCATCTAACTCTTAAAAAGCATCACTCTGTCAGAAACCCGAGAGTTAAAAAAGCTTAAAATCTAATGAAAAATAGTTTGAAACAATGTTACTGCAAGTCTGTTTTAAAACAGGCGGAGACGACAGTCTGTGTGTTGCGTAGACGACGAAGAAGCGCAAACGGCGATCTACGCAAATGGTGTTCTAGAAACACAGACGACGGAATCAGAGCGTAGATGACTGCGTAAACAATTTCCATAACTACGAAAAAGATATGAAAATTGTTAGAAAATAGGGACGTGGGTCCCACCGGGCGTGCCAAAATGTATGTGATAAAAACCTAACTGTCAAACACAATCACTTAAACATGCAAACAACAAAAGGTTAGTCATTAGAAATCATAAACAACGTTAGCATATTTGAATTAAAGCTTAAAAATAAATGGGTTTTACACCACAACTTCTGATGGACCAAACAAGTGCACCCAAGCCTTGTTGATTTTCTCTTAGAGATATTTGTGGGTGTGCTCTCCCAACACAATATTAATATCCCACTAGATTTTTTGGATGGAAACTAAAATGCAAGCTAATGGATAATGAAGAGCTCGAGAACAATTATGAGGAACTTGTCTCAAGCCTTCATCAAATGGTGAGAATGAATATACAAAATCTATACTACTATGCTATGCAAGATCAAATGAAACTAAAAATAGATTCATTTTCATTATGCCTAAGATGTGATTTCTAAATTATCTAAGAACGTGAACATGAAATGCACTATAAAATTCTAGCACTAAATTAGCATGATAACAATGCATAAATGAGAAATGATTTTCTCTTGACAATGGACTCTATTTATAGATATTTTGGAGGAGAGAGAGGGCTTGGATGAGGTGTAGCTCATGTGGCATCCACATATGTGCCACATGAGGGACACATAATTCATGCAAGAGGCAAACATTTCTCACACATGTGTAAGAAAATTGTGATGTGATGGGTCAAGGTGTACTTAAAGTACACGTGTGAAGGATCTTGTAAGAGGTGTAAGAGTTTTTGTCCAATAAAACACTTTTAAAAAGTGTAAGAAAGTGTCATCAAGGTTGTAAGAAACCTTGTTGGCACCAAATTAGGTTTATTTGAAAAAGTGAATTTTTGGAAATTTGCTCACACATGTGTGAGCAAATAATTAGGACTAAAATGTGTAGGAATCAAGAAATGAGCCTAATTAACCTTAGTTAATTAGTGAGTAGGTCTATTTGGTGAGAGTGATGTGAGGTAGGGTAGGATCTAGGTTCAAATTAATTTAATCCAAATTAGATTTAGATTAATTGTGGTTTAGTAGAATTAAGTCATGTGGAGGAATAAATAAATTATAAATTTATTTAAAAGGGATAAATAAGGGAAATGTATATAAATAAGATTTAATACATAAAAGGGGAATGGTATTTAAATTAAATTTAAATACTAAAGAGGGTGAATCATATTTAATTAAAGAAATTTAATTAAATAGATATAACAAATATAATTAATTAAAATTAATTATAATGCTACGGAAATATTAATTAAATTAATATAAGGACGATTTTAGATGTCTACACCTATCACTACCCACAAGATACGGCACTCCATGGACCGCAGCAAGGTGGCGGGAATGGCTTTCAAACTTGATATTTTTAAAGCCTACAATAAGGTCAATTGCAACTTCCTATGCAAGGTGTTAGCCACTTTTGTCTTCTCTCAAGCTTTCATTGTTTTTATCAATGCTTGTGTGGAGACTATTGCTTGTGTGGAGACTATTAGATTCTTGGTGATGCTCAATGGAAAACCTGGTGCCAAATTTGCCCTAGAAAAAGGACTGCGCCAAGGGGATCCCCTATCTCCTTACCTCTTCATTCTTCTGGCTGAGGTCCTCGTACGCAACATGATGCAATTGGCTCAATTGAGGTGTATCGAGGGGATTAAACTAGCCACTACCCTCCCCCCCTCGGTCCTACAACAGTTCGTGGATTACACCTTCTTTAGAGTCTCTTCGGTAAGGGAAGCTTGTATGTTGAAATGGTTGCGTGATAATTAAGCTACTGCTTCTGGTCAGCACATCAACTACCAGAAAAGCATGATGTTCTTCTTCAACATGGAACCTTTGATCCAGGTCAAAATTCTGCAAATTTTGGATTTCCAAGCTGGTGCTCTTCCTGCTACTTACCTTGGCCTTCCCTTAACTGTCAAATATGTGAAGAATGATTTCTAGTAGTCCATTCTTGAACGAACCCAAAGGAAACTTGCGGGTTGGAAGGGAAAGCTCCTCAGCAGTGCTGGTAAACTCCAACACCTTACTGCTTCCTTGCAAGGCATCCCTGTGTATTTTCTATCTATTTTCAAAATATCAGGTTTTATGGTCGACAAACTTGAAAAAATCCAATGCACATTCCTCTGGTCCGGTTGTGAGGAAAAGAAGAGACTCCCTCTCGTCAATTGGGACAAGGTCTCTCTGCCTAAAGACCTGGGTGGCCTAGGGCTTAGCAAAATTTTGAACCTTAATAGAGCTCAGTTGTCTAAGGTGGCCTAGTCCATTATCCTGGGTTCCTTAGAATGGTGCAAAATAATGGAGGTCAAATACCTAGATTGTGGCCGCTTCTACAAGCTTTTTATGGAGCATGGCCACCCCCAAGGTTCCAAAATTTGGAATAGCATCCTCAAATGCAGGGGTATTCTTGACAAGGGTGTCATTTGGCAATTGGGCAATGGTGAGGAAATCCATTTTTGGGAGGACCCCTGGCTGCCTGACATAACTCTGGGGTCCTCAAGATTCTATCATTTGAGGAATATTCTATCCCTCAGAATTGGTTCCCTAGTCTCCAACTATATCATTGATGGAAAATGGAGGAATCTCCTTCCTCATCTGCAGGACCAACCTGACCTTCTCACTCTTTCCACCAAGCTTTATGAGTTGCTGCACAATATTCACATTCCTTAGTTAACCAACCTGACAAATTTCTATGGGGACACGCCCAACATGGGGGCTTTTCTATCAAATCTGTCTATAATCTTTTGATTAAGGAGGTTGCTGACACCTCGTGCTCGAAGAAGGTTTGGAAATCACAACTTATCCCTAAGGTGAACTTGTTTTTGTGGACTGTGCTTCGTGATAAAATTGTTGGCAAGTGGTCAATTTGGGTAATGTGATTCACTTTTTGGTTGTCATTTATGGCAACACATCTGGGTTTGAGATCGATTGTTTTGAAGTAAAGTTTTGGTATGACCAAAATTGACTAAGTACAGAAACAAAGATACGGTATTGTTTTGGATGTCGAAGACTAAGATCGATGAATTAAGGCTTGCGAGCTTAGTGGAAGAGAGTATGGAGTATGTCTAACCTACACCTAAGATCGATTTCATTTTGGATAACTGTACGGAAAGTTATGAGGATTTGAAGACTAACAGACAGCAGAGAATAGCGATATAGAGTAGTTGGACAGCAGCGAAGAATAAAGGAGCAAGACTTGGACCCTAGGAAATCGAAGACATATTTTTGTTGTTGATAGTATACACTTTGACTATGCAAGAGCACCAACTATACTTTTAATGTTTACTATATTAATTGTATTATGTAATGAAGGTCGACCTGACAATGTTTGTAATATTTATTCTGAGAGCCAACTTTGTAAAGTTAAAAGGATATATATGTAAGATCTTTTTGGTAAAGATTTAGAGTTGTGGGAAAGTAAAGGATATGTAGAGCAGCCGTGCAAATGGTAGAGTAGAGATTGGTAGAGCTATAAAGGAACTATCAAAGCATTTGTGATATTTGTTTTTGTTCATCACTGAGAACCTTTTGTAACAGAATTACATTGTAAGAGTTGTAAGCTCATTGGCCCCTAACAGGGTGTTGTGAACCTTTAACAGGGTTGTTATTCCTTTAACAAGGAAATGTA
>MU228104.1:11556998-11569344 GCA_018584345.1 Thuja plicata
AATCAGTACAACCTTGGGTTATGATCCATTGAGTTCCAATCTTACCATTGTAATCACCTAAAATTAGTCTAGCTTAATTAATAAACCTAATCCTAATCAATTGACCCTAAACCCTAATCAGGTGATTCAACCTTAGTCAAGGTCAACAAATCAAGTGAATCCTAATTCTAATTGTGTGATTGAATTAGATTAATTTAATTACATGATTCATTAATAATCGAGCATCAATGATCATTAATCAAAGAGCATTCATTAATTAATCATCCCATGCTATTTAATTAAATCAAGAGACAAAAATACCATGGCTAGAGATATTAATTAAGTGAATTAATTAATTGTCCTACCATCCACTCAACTCACTAAAGGACAAGCAACATAAATCAAACCAATGAGATGGAATCACATGGATTACTCAAGGTCCTAATCTCAACCACTCATTGCGGATCAATCCTAACCATTGAAGTCAAATTCAAACCTCTTCTCTCCAAGGAAAATCTATAAAATCAACATCAACCAAGCTCATTTTCTATCTAGAATATTTTGTAAGATCATGTAAAATTGAGTCTAGATCATATCAATTGCATTTGTGAGAGAATTTTAGTGAGAATTCATCATCTTAGATCAATTATAAATTCATTTCATAGCTTAATTATCAATTCATTTCATAGCTTAGTCAATCATGCAGAATCACAATTCAATAGATTTGGTTAGCATTTGAGCTCAATTGTATCCATTCTAGGATCAATTGTATAGGTTTCATCATCATTCAAGTATCATAGTTTGCATTCCTTTAGATTCATTTTCATGAATATTTCATTTCATGTGTGGCATTTCACTGATCTAATGCATATTCTGAGAGCAAATTCATATTTAGATCATAATCACCATGACTAGGAAGCAATAATTCGGTCCCAATTGTGTTGATTTGATAGATTTATTATTGAATAACCAAATGAATTAATGAGTTATTGAAGTTTTGTGATTGAATACATGTACAACAATTTACACACATTTTTGGCACCCGCTATGGGAATGAACCTCGGAGTTTCATCTTCAATTCTAACAAAATTCATGTTTTTAGGTCCTTGTTTGAATAGAAAGTTGCATCTTGTATGCTAGGTTGCACTTGGTAAATCCTGGGTCGCATTTTATCTTGTCTTAGATCAAATCTAGGAATGGTCATATTTAGCCGATCCTAGGTTTCACCAGGAATCCTTAGTCGCATTTAGTCAATCTTAAATCACATTTAGTACTTAGTCACATTTAGTATTTATAGAAAGTTGCATCTGGGGAATAGGGTCGCATTCAGGGAAGAGACAAAGTCTTTAAAGTTTGATTTGGATTTGATACTAACACTAACAAATTTGATGATCTTCTATTCTATCTTGATGATTTTGACAGCCTAACAAGTTTATATAGGATTATTGACAAAGACAAACAAACACAAACTACTAATGTGTTTATCTTGCATGTTGCCTAATGGAATCGACTAAACTTTGTCTTTGATGTTGTTAAATTTGATTTGATTTCATAGGTTCCTAGCTAATTTGGTCAGTACCCAAAGGACCTTTCACATGTGCTATGGGATTATGCTCTCACTTCTTTTGAGGTGATCAGAAACTTGGAAATACATTTGATTCGTCTTGGCTTAGGAACCTCCATAGGTACTCTTGATTTCATCTAAAAAAGGTGAAGTTGTAAGAGAGGAATGAATGTGTGCTTGACGTGTTTGGAATCTTAAGTGTGATAGGTGAGTATGCTCTCATTTCTTTGAGGTGATCAAAAATCCTGACCCGTTGTTGAGATTCATTTTACATTCTTATTTCACCTTAGAGAGCTTGTCGTAGTGGGGAAAATTACTCACCTCACAAGAACGACTCAAATTGGACATAGGCTAAAGCTAAGCCATCCCATCCACTATAAATAAATGCTATCATGTCAAAATGATGGTAGACAAATGTAGTTGAGATCACTCCTCTAGGGGAGCCCTAACGGTTTGAACTAGAACCCGACCTAAATCCTTAAGCTAGTATCCTCCTTTTTAGCCTTGGTTCTTTTCTCGTGGTGCATAGGGGTTGTGTCGCCCATAGAACACCTTTACACTCACCGTTTATATACCTATAGAAGTGAGGTAGAGGTTTCTTGGATGCCACTACCTTGAACTTAGGCAAACCCCAAAAGGGATCCCCTACCCACACACTCTTTGAAGGATCTATGATATGTTCCAATTTCGTTGCATCTCCACTCGAGATTTGGGTATGTGCAAGATAATGAGGGGCCAAAAAGTGGTGATGTAAAAAAAATCCAATTTTCACTCATCCAAAAGCGCATGAAAATGTTTGTTGACTTTTAGTAGGCATGGGTGTCGGTACACCTAAGCAAACCTGACACCAAAGCACAAGCCTAATTGTGTACCCAAAAAAATTGGGTACCCAAAACTTGTGGCATAAATCAAAACCCGCGAGCCATTTTCCTTATTTCTCTCATCATTTTGGGATTAGAAAATGGCTCTAGATATCCTATACACAATATTTTCGGGTACCTAATTTATCTAACAACAAATTCAAATCCACAGTATATACGGTAAGTAAATTCTTGGTATATTTTGATTAATTTGTTTCATTTTGATGTTAAACGTAGTTATTTTGGTTGAAATAGGGTTTTGTATTGATTTTTTTAATAATATATGAAATCAATTTGAAGTTAATATTTATTTTTTATTTAATCAGGAATGGCTAACAACAATGAAGAAAATAACCCTCCCTCCCCCCCCCACCCAATAATAATCCCCAAAACAATCTAGAACCACTTCAAAACCCTAGATCTTTAGAGGATTTGATACAAGATAATTTGAAAACTATACGGGGCTTCCAAAACACATATCAGAATATACCTACATTAAGTCCCATTCTTTCCACCCTAAATACTATTGTTGAAAACATTGACACACTTACACAATAACATAATGATGCTCTTCATTGGCATGATGATATGCATGCCCAATTTGATGATGGGTTTGACCATGAATAGGTTGCAGCCCTTAATATAACCAAAGAAGATATATAGCCTCCCTTTTTGTGAATCCTAAAATGAGATTAAAATTTGACCCCAAAAATCCCAAATTATCAATTAAATGGTGCACAAACGATGCAATGCGTACACAATTTTGGGATCGCTGGTGGATGGTTTTTGATAAACCACCCCATAGAAATTTGGAGCTCCCTTTCTATTTCAAAAAAAATTGTATGTTGAGTTTGTGCTTGGTCACAATGTTAATTATTGGAGCATAAGGTCCACATGGGCGTAGGTGGAGGAGCTCCTCAAAGTAGGCCATTATCCTAGTATAAAAAGGCCACTACCTTTGTCCCCCCTAGCTGATGTCTCACCCCCTCCTCCAGTGCAGCATCTCGATATCATTGCAGAGGCTTCCTCACAGAGTATTAGGGCCATTGACATGTTGAGTGATTAGTTGACCACGCAGACCAGGTCATTGTTGCCTCCCGGTGTGGATTATTTTGGCATCTCGACATCTGGCAGCAGTTCACATGTATGCATGCCCCATACTTGCATTATGTGCAAGAATTTGTGCCTTGAACCGCTTACTGATGCTAATACATATCAGTATGTTATTGATAAGGAGGATACAAGAGACGTAGCTATAGAGGCTGCAACACCTCATGGAGCATCTGCGTCTCACGGTAAGAGTAAACATTATAAATAAATTTGTCACTGGCCTTATTTAAATTAAAAATAATTTATTTATTTAGATTAGTTTTAATGACTGCATGCACTTATGTATATATATTTGGTCCATTTATGTTTAGTCGATGACAAAGGAGGAGTTGAGACAGGTGGATGGCTCCACACTTTCGGCCATTTCATTTGGCCTTGACACCTATACGGTATATTATAAATTATGTACCCATTATTTTTTTATATCATTTGGTGTAAATTATTAAATCTCTATCAATTAGAGCAATAAAATTCATCATTTACTAATATATTGTCATCTTATTGTACTCTTGCAGGTATCAACTGATGTCAGTGGGGGGTACGAGGGGGTTCCTTCTTCATGTGTCGACAAAGGAAAGGTAATTAATTGTTTAAGATTAATTATGCATGCATATGTATACCACTTGTGTGTAGTAATAAATATTTTACATGCACTTTATTGTATAGGGTGTCACTCTTGATGATGTCCCAACATAGGTTCGGGAGCCTAGGCTGATAGGCATCTCGATTCGGAGTGATAGCCTGATTGTATGTAGACTTACATATTGTTATTTCTATTTTGTAACCAGGGTTGTTGTGATGAAGTACATTTATATATAATTGAATATATTTTTTACTCTCATAGGTTACTCCCAGTGTGAGGGAGGCCCCATGAGAATCTTTCGTATCTTTGTTGAGCAAACCCACTATTCCAGAGGAGGGATCAGCGGACGTAAGTTTTAATTTTAGTTCAATTAATTTGAAATTTTATTACGCTTCATCCTATTTTGTCGATTTATTACTCTATGTTGCACCACTCTACTAATATCATTATTGCAAATATATATTTATAGGTCAGAGTTGGTATTGATGGCATTGTCCCTTTGCTACCAAAGGCTTATGTTAGGACACCTGATCGTGGTAGGTGACCAAGAAGCCAGGTACAAATGTTTGTATTCAGTTATAATTTTAATTAAATTAGTGTTTGAATTATGGGTTATATATATATGTACAAATCATATAAACTAAGCAATCTAACTTGGGTTTGAACTTATTTTTTATGCAGGATCAATCAGAGCCAAATATTTCTTCAAAGAGGTTACATTTTGATGATCCCCCTACGACATAGGATGTAGTTTTAGTTGTGCTCATTTAGAGATGCCACTTGGAACATTTTGAGATGGCATATATGCCACATTGTACACCTTGAAACATTGATTTTGTAGAGATTTTGAAATGGCATGTGCCATATTTGTATATGGAGATACTTTTGATACTTTTGATACTTTCTATATATGGAACATTTTCATTTTTATGTTATATTTATGTCATCTTCTGTATACACATTTAGTATTCATGTTTATGGAATTGAATGGTGAATTTATATCTTGAGTATGATTATCATTATGATTTAAATTTTATCTTGTTGAAGTTATATGTCAATTTGTTTAATTTTTTATAATAGATGTAATAAATTACCCAGATGTAATAAATTAATAGATGTAATGAATTTGTTGTCCTCAGTCACATACCTTGGGGTCACTTGGGTCAAGCATGGTCCCGAGTGTTATAGTGACTCCATGGGAAGAACGGGGTTGTCACTGGCATTTACCTAGCCAACCAGAGCTGATGGAGCAGATGGTTTGAAAGATACGCTACGGAGCTACTTTCAACTGACCCTCACTGCAAGTTTTGGCATTGCCTGAGATTTCCTTGCTAAATGCAAACAAAGTCAAATCACCCAAAGATGAGAGAGGTTATTGTAGACCTCAAAAATATGATCTCATAGCCCCTAATAGTTTTTTGATACCTCTCACGAGGTCTGAGATACGGGCCTTGGAAGATCGTTGCCCAATCGTGCTTAGTGCACCTTGGGGTCACTTGGGTCGAACACGGTCGTGAGTATTCCAGTGACTTCGTGGATGGAATGGGGTTGTCACTATAATTTACCCGGCCAACCAGAGTCGATGGAGTAGACAGTTCAATGCCAAGATAGACAGTTTGAAAGATACACTACGGAGCTACTTTCAACTGACCCTCACTGCAAGTTTTGGCATCGACTGAGATTCCCTTGCCAAATGCAAATGAAGTTGAATCGCCCAAAATTGAGAGAGGTTATTATATAATTTTATAACATGATCCTGTATCCCTTGACATTTTGTCAATACCTTTCATGAGGTCTGGGATATGAGTCTTGGAAGATCGCTTCCCAATCGTGCTTAGTGCACCTTGGGATCACTTGGGTCGAACATGGTCGCGAGAATTCCAGTGACTCCGTGGATGGAACAAGATTGTAACTAGTGTTTACCCAGCCAACCAGAGCTGATGGAGAAAATGGTTTGATGTCAGGATAGATGGTTTGAAAGATACACTACGGAGCTACTTTCAATTGACCCTCACTGCAAGTTTTGGCATCGACTGAGATTGCCTTGCCAAATGCAAACAAATTTGAATTGCCCAAAATTGAGAGAGGTTATTGTATACCTCTACAACACGATCGTTTAGCCCATAATATTTTGTCAATACCTCTCACGAGGTCTGAGATACGAGCCTTGGAAGATTGCCACCCAATCGCGCTTAGTGCACCTTGGGGTCACTTGGGTCGAACATGGTCGCGAGCATTCCAGTGACTCCATGGATAAAATAGGGTTGTCACTAGCATTTACACGGCCAACCAGAGCTGATGGAGTAGATGGTTTGAAAGATACACTACGGAGCTACTTTCAACTGACCCTCACTACAAGTTTTGGCATCAACTAAGATTGCCTTGCCAAATGCAAACGAATTAGACTCGCCCAAAACTGAGAGAGGTTATTGTAGACCTCTGCAACATGATCCTGTATTCCTTGATGGATTTTTGATACCTCTCATGAGGTCTGAGATAAAATCCTTGGAAGATCACTACCCAATCGTGCTTAGTGCACCTTGGGGTCACTTGGGTCGAACGTGGTTGCGAGCGTTCCAGTGACTCCATGGATGGAACGGGGTTGTCACTAGCATTTACCCAGCCAAATGGAGCTAATGGAGTAGACAGTTTGATCCTAGGACGGATGGTTTGAAAGATACACTACGGAGCTACTTTCAACTAACCCTCACTGCAAGTTTTGGCATCAACTGAGATTGCCTTGCCAAATTTAAATGAATTCAAATAGCCCAAAATTGAGAGAGGTTATTGTAGACCTTTGAAACATGATCTTGTATCCCCTGACAGTTTATTGATACCTATCACAAGGTCTGAGATACAAGCCTTGGAAGATCACTGCCCAATCGCGCTTAGTGCACCTTCGGGTCACTTGGGTCGAACGTGGTCGCGAGCATTCTAGTGACTCCATGGATGGAACAGGGTTGTCACTAGTATTTACTCAGCCAACCAAAGCCAATGGAGCAGATGGTTTGATTCCAGGACAGACAGTTTGAAAGATACACTACAGAGCTACTTTCAACTGACCCTCACTGCAAGTTTTGGCATCGACTAAGATTGCCTTTCCAAATGTAAAAAAATTTGAATCACCCAAAACTGAGAGAGGTTATTGTATACCTCTGCAACATGATCCCATATCCCCTAATGATTTATTGATATCTATCACGAGGTCTGAGATACAATCTTTGGAAGATCACTTCCCAGTCGTGCTTAGTGCACCTTGGGGTCACTTGGGTCGAGTGTGGTCGTGAGAATTCTAGTGACTTTGTGGGTGGAATGGGGTTGTCACTAGCATCTACCAGGCCAATCGAAGTCGATGGAGAAGACAGTTCAATGCCAGGACAGACAGTTTGAAAGATACACTATAGAGCTACTTTCAACTAACCCCTCACAAGTTTTGGCATCGAGTGAGATTGTCTTGCCAAATATAAATAAATTTGAATCACACAAAACTGAGAGAGTTTATTATAGACCTCTGTAATATGACCCCATATCCCCTGACGGTTTTTTGATACCTCTCACGAGGTCCAAGATACAAGCTTTGGAAGATTACTGCCCAATCATGCTTAGTGCACCTTGGGGTCACTTGGGTCGAACGTGGTCACGAGTGTTCCGGTGACTCCGTAGATGGAATGGGATTGTCACTAGTGTTTACCCGGCCAATCAGAGCTGATGGAATAGACGGTTCAATGCCAGGACAGATGGTTTGAAAGATACACTACGAAGCTACTTTCAACTAACCCTCACTACACAGTGAATCATTTACATCTATCATGTATGTATCCATCTGATTCAAATGAACTTTAAAAGCATAAAATATTGTTTGAAATGATAAAAAATAATATCCTTAAAGCATTACAAACAACAATCAAACATGTAAGAATTCAAACCATTCAAATGACATAAGTAAATAATTAAAAATTATGAGTTTTCATTGCTTATTTCTGAGAAAATCTATACTTAGATCCCACATGATTTTTGTCCTAAGTCCTTATCAAGAATTCTAGGACATTTAAATTTTAAATCAAATTGATTGTTATAAATTGCCATTATAGGCTTCAAAATATCTCAATTAACCATTAAGGATTTTTTTGTCCTTCTATCTCTGGTTGGATCCATGGTGACCCTAGGTGTCTTCATAGGTGCTCCTGCACAAGTTACAAACCACATACAAAACCAAGTTTATTGACTCAAAATAGAATCTAAGAAAGGTGAAATTAATACATATTGAATTTATGCTCAACGAACTTAGAAAACCTTGCACTGAGTTAACTTATTACCTAGTCAAGTGTTCCTGAAGGATCATCTCTTTGCTTCAGGGTCTCCAATAGTGCTTCATGATCAGTAGTACTAATAGTCCAAAGTTCTTTTGTCTTTGGTCTTCCTTGATGCTTTGACAACTTGAAATTTGTTTCTATAACAAGGTGTGAATACATGAGAATAGTTTTGTGCTTCTCATAGTCTTCAAATGAAGGAATTCCATTATTTCTAATCATGTATGTTCATAGCCATGTACTTGCAACAACAACTGAACCAGTAGGATACGTGAACCCATCACCATCTGTCATCAGTTATACAGGATTTTGTTTACCTCGTACACAACGTGCTAACCAATAATCTGACCTCTCATCATTCTCCCCCGGTGCAACCAATGCAAAAATGTCTTATGGCTGCAGAAGATTTGAAAGATGGTCATACTCAACTGAAGTGTACATGTCATCATTTCTGATAGAGGGTGTCAAAGATAAAGGATTTAGATACTATGAAACCCATGTATCCACCCACTCACTTGACTCACAATGATCCCAATCATACCGAAAACACATGGGGTAAAAACAAGCTAACTCTCATGTCTAAATGGTCCATGTACTACTATTGGAGCTTCGAAATGAATGCATTTTTGAAGAGTCCTTCACTATTTGACAATCCAATCTATCTCCTATAGTTCCCTCCTCAACCAACCAAAAGAATCTACGCACTTTAGAATCAATAGTCCCCCCTGTGACAATGCTAAAGTACACCAATCAACAATAGAACAAGCATCAAGAAGTACAACACCTAAAATCCTCAATTTCTCCTTAACAAGAGCTCTCTTCACACACGTACCTACTCCATCATGCTCCCCTTTCCCATGCCTTGACTCAAAAAAACTCCAAATATGATGTACACCTCTCTCCACATGCATTCTACACAACCAATAAAACATTCTGGCATTCTTAAATTGACTGGTGCAATTATCTGACCAAATGAGATGCCTATCCATAGCAATACCATTTTCCTGCAAGAAGTCAAAATAGTTCTGGAAATAATGTTGAAAAAACTCATGAGAGTGAGAGCTATCATCGCTCATATAAAAATGGTACTCTCTGATTATCTTCCGCTCATCTTTTGTGCTTTCAGGGGAATGTCTATATGTGATGTGTACAAAAATAGCAACCTAAATGGAATTGTAATATTGAGCTTGAGTCTCGTTCTGGGGCTGCAATGTATAGTTCTCCGCAAATTCTACAATGGATATAATAGTTCCAATGGGGAAAGTGTCCTTACACATCCTGAATTGTTGATCCAACCATTGAGACCTGTGACTATGCCTTGTATACTTGTAAAACATATTTGTCTTGAAATCTGAAATAAAATCAGCAACATTGTATTCTTTTGCAACTAACTCACATCTAGAACCTTCACCTCCATTCTTCAATGTATATTTCACTGTTTCATATACCTTTTTTTGGATGAGTGTCTTTCCAAAATCATGTTCCAAACCCTCATGAAAACATGTCCTAAACTTGGACAAGCCACCACATTATGAGCACTTGGCATTTAAGCAATATTTTTTATAAAATAAACAACCATCATCTCTACGACATAAAAAGTGATCTAGCAAGTCTCTTGATGATTTGGGAAGACCACTTGCACCACAATCCTCTAGCATTTTATTAGTATGCAAAGTAGAACGAATGGACTGTAATAGTTCATGATGCATTGAAAACTCAACATGATATTTGCAACAACATGTATTCTGAATCTTAAGAGGTACACAATAAAATGGCTTCATGGATTCAAAAGACCTTTGTGATATTTTCAATGTTGGATGTGTCTCACAAAAATGTTTATACAACATTGTTTGACTTACCTCCTCATAATGTTTAGGATGTGGAGTGCGGTCTTGATTGCCAACTCTCAACTTTAAGACATCTTTCACATTTGGTGACACTCTTGAGTTAGCATCCCAAAATTGTTGAATTTCATCCTTGACAACATCTGTTAGCTTCTTATCAAAATGTGGAAGTCTCCCACCATAAGCCCATGTATCAATTTGAAGTGGATCATCAAGTCTTTCTCTTCTTTCAAGTGCTCTATCCAAAGTTTTACGGTCTATATTGAAGTCAACACAAGTTTGTCTCATCAAATGAGCCTTTCTCAACTGGTGACTTACTAAGGAGGTTGTAATAACCCTCCGAGAAACTCTCTTGTCTTTTTCTCTGCTTGTCTTCCCAATGCTATTGAAAGAATTGAAAATATTCTTCACAATAATGGCATTTCTCTCCATTTTCTTGTTCACACGAATCTTCAATTTCACAAGCACAGGTCTCATCTTTTGCATCTTTAACAACTTCACAAAATTTTGACATTGCTCAACCAATGTCTTGTTTCCAAAAAATTGATCATAAATTCTTGAAGTCCACAACCTAACGGTTCTATGTGATCTCTTTCCTTCCCAATTATTCATAATGTTCTCCTCAATTTCAATTAACCATTTAGGTGTTCTTGAAAGCCCCGAATTTGAAGATTGATTATCTTTATTGCAAGGGACTTCTTTTCGCATATAATTTGGAGATGTATAACGTTCATGTGGTTCTTGTGCAAAATTTTCATACCCCAAGTCTACATTTTCAATCTCCATCTGTACATTTTCATCTATATTCCATTCATTGTCATTCCCCAAATCTACGTTTTCATTCCACAACTCTACATTTTCATTCTCTGTCTCTACATTTTCATCTTCACTCCATACATTGTTATTCACAAAATTAATTTCCATATTATTTTCAAATTCAACATCCTCTTCACTTCCAACTACATTGATGGGGTCACCTTGATTAATGTTTAACATACCTTCTCTCTTTCTTCGGTGATTTTCTCTATCTTTTTCCCTACATGCTTGAATTTCTTCATCTGTCACCTTCCTCTTCTATTTATACTTTCAATGACTGCTACTTCCCACGTTGAGACCACAAGTTGACAAAAAACAACTTAAATTAACTAACTTTGAAAAAATGGGCCCCAAATCACTTTTTTTTCTGCAACACGTCTGAAACCCGTGAAAAAAAGTCTAAAATTGCGTGATTCTCTGGTCTGTGGGGACAAGGAATATTTTGGTCAAAATAACAACAGTCCATAATCAGGTACCCGATATTTTTAGGTGCTCGAAAAAATGGCAGGAGTAAATGAAAAAAAAAAGAACGTTTATATATAAAAAGAGGTTTAAAAGGGTATTAAATATAAATATTTAAATTGTATAATATCAATATTATATATATATATATATATAATGTTTAAGTTGTATTATCTAATATTTTATATATTTAAATATGTATTATATATATATATATAATTATATATTAATATATATTTTATATTATAATATCTTATACATATTAATATATTAATTTTTATAGATCATAATATTTAAATTGTATGTCATATATATTTTATATTATTATATTTTGTATTAATATATTTTATATATATTAATATGTATTGTATATAATTATATAACGTTTAAATATTATATTTATATGTACATTATATATAAATATTATATATATAAATAATGTTTAAGGGGTATTATGTAAATATTATATATATGTATATATATATATATTAAATATTATAATATCTTATATATATTAATATATATAAATTTTATAGATCATAATATTTAAATTGTATGTTGAAAGGGGTCATGGGGACTTCCTAGGGGTCCTAGTATGCCTTATCATGCGTTAGGACCCCTAAGAAGTCCCCATGACTCCTTTCGACACATTGGAATGCTCACATGTGTCCCAAGGGGTCCTACAACCCCTTAGGACACACTTGAGAATTTGAATGTCTTGAAAGGGGTCATGAGGTCTTCCTAGGGGTGATAAGGCATACTAGGACCCCTACGAAGTCCTCATGACCCCTTTTGACACATTACAACACTCAAATGTG
>MU228104.1:11574720-11604832 GCA_018584345.1 Thuja plicata
CCCCTTTTGACACATTAGAATGCTCAAGTGTGTCCCAAGGGGTCCTACAACCCCTTAGGACACACTTGAGTGTTTTAATGTGTCAAAGGGGGTCATGAGGACTTCCTAGGGGTCCTAGTAGGCCTTATCACATGTCAGGATCCCTAGGAAGACCCCGTGACCCCTTTCGACACATTGGAATGCTCAAGTGTGTCCCAAGGGGTCCAAACACCCCTTATGACACACTTGAGTGCTCTAATGTGTCAAAAGGGGTCATGTGGTCTTCTTAGGGGTCCTAGTACGCCTTATCACGCGTTAGGACCCTTAGGAAGAGCCAATGACCCCTTTCGACATATTAGATTGCTCAAGTGTCTCCCAAAGTGTCCTACAACCCCTTGGGACACACTTGAGTGTTCTAATGTGTCAAAAGGGATCATGGGGACTTCTTAGGGGTCCTAACACATGATAAGGCATACTAGGACCCCTAGGAAGACCCCATGACCCCTTTTGACACATTAGAACACTAAAGTGTTTCCTAAGGGGTTGTAGGACCCCTTTTGACACACTTGAGCATTCTAATGTGTCGAAAGGGGTCATGGGGACTTCCTAGGTGTCCACTAATGCCTTATCACGTGTTAGGACCCTTAGGAATGTTAAAAATAGGGCAAAATGAAAAGATCACTCACGAGAACGAGAGAATGTGCTTGAAATTTTGAACCATCAAAAGCATAGATCGTGACATCTGGATTAGCCAAGGGTTCGCTTGAGATTTTTTGAAGAAACCCAATCTCCTCTTCTACACTCTCACTTTATTTTGCTTCCTCTGCATGCAAGATTTCAATCTCTTTTTGCATTCTTTTATGCATTCCCAATTGCTTCTCGCTCTCTACACACAATGATGAAATTTGTTGTCTCAGGGCTTGTATAATTTGACCTAGTTGATTTCCCCCTCTTCTCGCAATAATCTCATCTCTTCTCACAGATTTTCAATAATTCCAAATTGTTTCTCACCCTCTGCCCTAAGTATTTCAATTTCTTCCTTCTCCCCGCGAAGTTCGTATAAAAGACATGTACATGGTAATATTCACAGTATTTAGGAGGCACAAACTGGTAACAATTGGAGCAGTGGGAATCATAAAATGCACACCCTTATTCACCAAATTATATAGATGGGAAACCTGAAATACATCTGGAAGTAAAGTTGCTCCCTTCACTTCGGGCCATTGCAAATTAGTGAAATTCTTATGCTCTTCCCTAGAGTAAAATAACTTATTTCAGTGGCCGCCCATGAATTTTTTTAAATGGTCGATTGGTTGCCTTTGCTTCTTTCAATGGTCATCCATGATTTTTTCTGCAATCTTCCAACCTTTCTTACATATTTATTACAATTTAATACCCTCCTAGTACATAGGCATTTCAAGTGAGTGAAATAGAACAAGACATTAATAAAAGATTGGAAGGTACACCTTATCATGCATTAGGACCCCTAGGAAGTCCCCGTGACCCCTTTCGACACATTGGAACACTCAAGTGTGTCTCAAGAGGTCGTAGGACCCCTTGGGACACACTTGATTGTTCCAATGTGTTGAAAGGGGTGATGGGGACATCCTAGGGGTCCTAACACGTGATAAAGCATAAGTTAGGACCCCTAGGAAGTACACATGACCACTTTCAACACATTAGAACACTCAAGTGTGTCCTAAGGGGTCCTACGACCTCTTGGGACACACTTGAGTGTTGAAACTTGTCGAAAGGGGTCAGGGGACTTCCTAGGGGTCCTAACGCGTGATAAGGCATACTAGGACCCCTAGAAAGTCCCCATGACCCCTTTTGACACATTAGAACACTCAAGTGTTTCCTAAGGGGTCCTACAACCCCTTTAGACACACTTGATTGTTCCAATGTGTCGAAAGGGGTCATATTAAGTTGCATGACAAACCTTCCTGCAGACATGTCCACAAAATTCAAACTTCTTCATACATCAGTCCTTGAAAATCCAATTCTCACATGTCCTCCATGATGACATTTCCTGGGACAAAGATGACCACAAATTATTTTTTCTTTGCATTTCCTCCAGTACAAAAGCTCATACTTCCATCGCCATACCTCCAGGTTAAATCATGAGATTTGGTAACAACATGTCCAACATCATCTAGATGTTTAGGATAGTATAGTGGTATTCCATTACCAACATACCCATTATCTATAAAATGTACTTTATGATATCACTCCACACTGGAGAATTTTCTGAGACTAGCTTGGCATTTCCAAAGATATACAGACCAATTCTAGCCCTAGAAAGGGCAACACAAGTTCCATTTGGAATGTTAAGAAATCCTATATTTTATGATGTTTTTACATTCAAATTAGGAATTCAATGTTTCTTGTACCAAATCTAAAACAATATGATATCAAATCTCTTGTCCCTGGTCAAGAGTACATTTGCTAAGAATTGAGATGTGAGTTCTAGATCCTAACCTTGCTAGACTTTTCTCATATTCATATATTCCCTCCAAAAATTGATCCAAAGCTCTATTAGTAAAGCACACTATGAGAATGAGACCAGAGGAATTTAGAATATTATGAAGCAAAGCCTTTACAATTTTCAACCCGGTAAATGTTTTTACAATGTCAGGAGGGCCTTGAATAATGGCCAATTTTTTAGTGAGCCCATGATTAATGGCCACCTCCTGACTATCATCAACAAAATCACATTTGCATACTTGTTTCCAATAAAAATTACATTCAAGCTGAGCCATTTTGGCTTCCAGATAAACTAACTGGTCTATAAACAAAATATTGAATGAAAGACCAAATTCTACACCATCTTTACCTCCTCTCATCCCCACATATTCAACAGAGTTATAAACCTAGAAATCAGAGGACCCTTTCTGCTCAACAAACTCCCAATTTTTCTTATAACTCCCTCTAATTTGCTTCACACACTCCCTATAAGATTCAAGTAAATCTTCTCTTATAACCCTGAACTGGGAGTGTAAATAAATACATATACATTCTCATATGGCTCTACAGTTCTCTATTTATAGGAATACAAGACTCTCCATCTACGCCATCATTTTGCAAGAGTTCCATGGCAGGAGGAAATATATGGGTTTCTCTGAAACATTTCCCCTACATAAAAAAATAAAATTATTTGCCCCAATTCATTATCTCTACATTTACAAACATAAATAAAAATTCTATGCCAAAAATAAGTTTCAAATTCACTGGTATTCACATGACAACTAACATTACTCATTACCACATGGACTAAATGCAAATTTTATGCCAATGTGTCAAAAGGGGTCATGTGGACTTCCTAGGGGTCCTGATGTGTGATAAGGTGTACTAGGACCCCTAGGAAGTCCCTGTGACCCCTTTCGACACATTGGAACACTCAAGTGTGTCCTACCACCTCTTGGGACACACTTGAGTGATCCAATGTGTCAAAAGGGGTCATGGGGACTTCTTAGGGGTCCTAACATGTGATAATGTGTACTAGGACCCCTTAGGTCCGTCTGTGACCCCTGAGAACACATTGGTACACTCAGTTGTGTCCTCGGGGGTCACAGAGGGACCTAAGGGATCCTAGTACACCTTATGTGTTAGGACCCCTAGAAAGACCCCATGACCCCTTTCGACACATTTCAACACTAAAGTGTGTCCCAAGGGGTTGTACAACCCCTTTGGACACACTTGAGTGTTCTAATGTGTTTTCGGGGGTTACAGAGGGACCTAAGAGGTCCTAGTACACTTTCTCAAGCATTAGGGCCCCTAGGAACACTCTATGACCCCTTTGGAAACCTTTTGGATGTCTTATACTGGTGTAATTAACCTATATATTAATTTCCTATATAATATATATTATATATATACTATACTTTATTTTATTATATATACAACAATATTTTATATATAATATATAATACATATCATATTGAATATATATTTTTTACTATATATATTATATTGTATCACACACACACACACACACAATATATATATATATATATCTAAAATATATATTACATACAATTTAAATATGAAGATATTATGTGATATATTATAAAATACATATTAATATATAATACATATAAAATAATATATAATATATGATATATAATGTAACATTTAATATTAATATTTATTATATAATATTTAATATATATAATATATAATCTAATATTTTTTTTTTGATATATAATATGTCATATGAAGGATGGAGAAATGGGAGGGAGAAAGGAGTTGGAAAAAAATTAAGAGGGAGAAAGGGGAGGGAAAATTTAAAAATCAAAATTCTGCCTGGATTTTCAGGTACCTGAAATTATCGGATACCCGATTAGGCTCGGTATTGCTTTGTGCACCAAACCTACATGGTCAACTATACAAATGTCACAAAAACATGTCTTTCCCTTGTTTCTCTAAGTACAGACTTTGACCATGTAGCTGCCGACTTTTTTTTCACCCGAATTTGATGAAATGAAAAGGGTATCTTAAGGAGATTATCAACTTTCTATTGATATAATTGCTGTCAAATTTTGAATTCGGTAAGTAATTATTAGTTATTTTCTAATTGAGTTACCTCTAAAGTGTTGATTTACATACTGATTGAAAAACAACTATAACTTTCAGACGGTATAACATTTTTGAAATTCAAAAAATGCGTCACATTCTATGCTTTGCCTACTATAAGGGATTTTTTTTTTTGAATTTTGTAAAGTTTTCAATGAGTTAAGGTGGTCAGACACGGGAGTTTTTTTATTCTGAAAATGTTGTAGTAGTTCATAATTAATTTTTTTTTGGGAATAAAATTATAAAAAAATATGCGTCACATCCGGGCATGAGTCTACTACTTATATATAAAAGCTTATAATAAAATATTATCATTTTATTATGATTAAGGTGGTCAGACATACACCTACTTATTTTTTCCTATATTTTTTTTTACTGCTGCATTGAAATCTATACTTTTCACCAATCATATTAACTTTTTTTCAAAAAAGGCCTAGTAGTTTAAAAACTACATTCAATTTTCTACAGATTCTATTGCTACAACTTTTTGATATTAGGTTGATAGCTAGTTGAAATTTTCACGTCAAGTTGACTAACACTTATTTGTTGATTTTTCATTGCCACTTACGCGCATAGTTTGGCCCCTCATGATCTTGCACATACCCATTATCCATTCGATGATGGGGACAATTAGCACTAGATCCAGGTATAATTAGTGTGGGCCCGTGGGATTATCATTGCAACCACTCCCAAGGATAGCTTGTCTTCTATCTACTTGACTTGTGTAATAACACTCTAATTCTTCCTTCAAAATAAATAAACTCCAAGACGCAACCCACACACTAGAACTATCAGATGTCAAATCCAACATCTTGCAACCCACTAGACTCCACAAATTGAGATTATCTCCCTCAACTTCATACCCATCTACTCAACCACGCTCCATGCCTTCTATGCCTTACGGTTGTTCTCAAACACCCTTGACTCACTTGATGGATGTTCCAATACCAAACCTGATTCCCCATCCTTATAGGGTTCTCAATACCTTCCAAACAACTCAACTCTCAAAATCCCAAGTCATTATTTTCAATGGCTCTCCAACCAAAGCCAAAACTGCTCTTCATGGGTCTGTCCTAATTGCCCTATCAAGTGAGAGATTTGTAGATTTCTCCAGATTTCCCCAAATGACTTCCCAAACCAATTAGGGATCCAGATACCCTTTTCCAAGTTATAAAACATGCATGGAAACTAAGTATACTTGTTTCAGAACATCTCCTCCTAAAACTGCAATCTCAGTTTTCATCCATAGGCTTAATAGCCCAAGTTTACAAAGAAACCATATCATGGGTGTACTCCCTGACCTTTCCACTCACCACAATCTCTATAAATGAATTTAATACAATGATTTATGTATTATTTTTGCCATGGAGCCTCTGCAAACAACCAACTCTCAAACCCTCCTTAATCCATGCCTATAACTAGGGCTTCCTCACAAATGGATCAAAAATCACTTCTAGGATCCTCTCTTGGATCCTAAACCATGTCCTCAACATGCTTAAACATCTTTGAAAGGAAAAATACACCCTTTTTAAGCCCAAACTCTTGCTTCTATACCCATGGCCTCCACATTAAGCACTTTTCACCCTGTAACCTTACACCAGTCGGTAATTACCCTACAAAATCAGTCAAATCTTGCACATTTTGTATTAATTACATGTAATACATGTGTTGGATTCATCCCAAGCCACAGTTACCACATAAAGTGGACGGATCCAACTAATTCATCCTTTGTTCAATGCAAAAACCAACGCTGCTACAAGACAGTCACTTAAAATGCACTCAAAAGGAATAGGAAATGTTTCTAAAGTGTTTCAAAATGATATTATTATTTTCCACAATGATTCTACAAATTTAGAATGCAAGAAACATATAAAATAATCCAAGGAATGCAAGAAATTCAAGTTTTATTGCTTAAAACAGTGACAGTCTGTACAATTTGGTTCTCAGTCCATACCATTATGCTTCCTCATCATTTACAAGGCTTAAATAAACTTCCTATAACCTCTCAAACAGATCCAAGGTAGTTAGATCTCCTAACACAACAAACTAATCAAGTTTTGGAGTTTCCCTCCAAATTACATTTGACCATTAATATTCAAATTTTTCAATTTTAAAACTTATTTAAATAAACTCCTAAGAACCTATAACTTTGGATTTTATCCTTTTAGGACCTAAACACCATTTCAAATATCCTAGAATCATTCAAAGACCTATTCTTAGCTCTCTATGCCAATGTTGGCAATTTACATCTTTTTTGCATATTTTGCAACATTACATGTTTTTGCATCTCATAACTAATCCTATTACATCAAATGGCTCATAGGCCATGTTACATAATTTTAATGACCTTATAGGTCATGTTACCTTTACCATGTCTTTAGGTTATCCAAGTGACCCTTCGCTATCTTCATGAGGTGCCCTGCACCATACTCCTGGGGCTCAAAAGAATCCAAGTGCCTTGGATCCCACTATCCTCTTCCTTGTCTTCCAATTCTTTGGCATTGATTGCTTGTAACCTTCAAAAAAAAATTTCCTTCTCCTTGGTGGCTTCTTTCACCTTTCATTCATCCACTTTTACTCATTGCAAGTACTCAAATATGCACTATTCAACTCCATGTATTCACGGTTCACTTCAACATAATCATCAACATAGAACCCCTTCAAACCTACAACAAAAGGGTTAGTAAAAAGAAATAACCCTTCTTCCTCCTGCATCAAAATGTCTATTTGGTTCACCACTTCATCCTCTTGTTCACCCACTTCTCCTTGTAAGATCTCCATGCTTGGAGAAAAAATTGTCTACATGGTCTCCTCTTGACCATTCATTGTTGCCTCTTCAATCTCGGTCTCTTCCTATGAGACTACTACTACACCCTCATCATCCATGTGCCTTGTACCTCGGCATCCTTTCACTGATCCTATTTGAATTTTCCATTCAGCTTCTATGGTTTCAAACTCCTTCCATAGGTCTATCCCTTCATCAAGCCTTTGTGGACTTGTCCCCTTGCTATATTCAGTCTCTTGTATGGTTTCCTCACAACCATCTTCTTGAACCCCTTTAGTAAGTTCCTCCATCAACAACTTCCTCTCTGCAATTAGCCTCTTAATGGGCCAAATAATATTCCTTGTAACCTTCACATTCCAACTTGTGGCTTCCTTCTTTAATTTTGTATTCAAGATCCTCAACTCTTCCCTCCTTGTGGTCCCTTCCATCCTTGAGATCTCCTCTAACTTATCTTTTCTATGCCATTCTCTTTGGCACTCAAACTCTACATATCCTTCCTTCAAGGCTTCTTCCTTAACCCTTTCTTCAATCTTCATAAGGATACTTTGTTTCCTTGCACCCCCTAAAGGACATAAGGCTATCTCAATTTGAATCTCCTTCTCATTAATATAACTCTTAACTCTGCTACCTTCAACATCAACCACCTCTGAAATCTTCTTCATAACTTCATGAACCCTTGCATCATGAGGTTCATTCACCATCATCTGTTGGTCACTCTTTTCTTCCACATCTGACTTCTCCTCTTGTCCTTCAACTAGACAACTCACCATGCTATTTCCAACTAGGATCTCATTCTGACCCTCTTGCATATCTACTCCTTCATAGGTTTCTTGTTCCCAAGCATTCTCATTCTCAACTTTTGAAACTTCATGTTCCTCTCGTCTAAGGAATCCAATCCTTTCCAACACACCAACATTCTAAGACACCTTCCATGTTGCTCCATCTTCCTCTAATGGATTCAAAGCCATCTGTCTCCCATCCTCCATGAAGGTATATGTGTTCTTTGCTCCATCATTTAGGGTATGCTTCTCCATCTGCCATGCTCTCCCAAGGATAATAATACAATCCTTCAAAGGTACTATGTCACACAAAATGACATCATGATATGAACCAATGTTGAAATGAGTGTAGGCTTTCTCCATCACATAAAAAATTTCTTCAACATTCAACCCTTGTGCTTTGTAATGCATGTTATTTTCTATCTTCTATAAATTCAACTTTTCAACCATTTTAACTGAAACAAAATTGGAAAATGAACCACTGGTGATAACCACTTTTTAGACCTTACCCTTGCACTTACATTGTGTCTTGAATGATGAATACCCCTTAGTGTTCCTCATACCCAAGTCTTCATCCATGATGGCTTGAACTTCTTACCTTACAATCTTTAATCTCTGACTTGCAAGGACCTAATTCCTTGCTTTGATACCACCTGATGTAGAGGCTAGTGGTAGTTGTCCAATCTTCTTAGGAGAATATCCAATTTCTCCTTTGTTTTGTAATAGCACTCTAATCCTTCCTTAAAAATGAATCAACTCCAAGACCCAACTCACATACTAGGCCTATAAAAGGTCAAATCCAACATCTTGCAACCCACAAGACTCCACAACTTTAGATTCTCTCCCTCAACTTCATATCCATTCACTCAAACACATTTCATGCCTTATGGTTGTTCTCAAACACCCTTAACTCACTTGATGGATGTTCCAATACCAAACATGATTACCCCCACTTCTAGGGTTCTCAATGCCTTGCAAACAACTCAACTATCAAATCCCAAGTCATTATTTTCAATGGATCTCCAACCAAAGCCAAAATTGCTCTTCCTAGGTCTGTCCTACTAGCCCTATCTAGCGAGATATTTGTAGATTTCTCCATATTTTCCCAAATGAATTCCCAAAAAAATTAGGGATCTAGATACCCTTTTCCAAGTTATAAAATATACATGGAAACTAAGTATACTTGTTTCAGAATATCTACTCCTAAAATTGTTGTCTTAGTTTTCATCCCTAGGTCTATTAGCCCAAGTTTACAAATAAAGCCTATCATGGGTGTACTCCCTGACCTTGCCACTCACCATAGTATCTATAAATAAAGTAAATACAAGGATTTTGGTATAATTTTGGCCATGGACCCTCTGGAAATAACCAACTCTCAAACCTCTTTAATTCATGCATATAACTAGGGCTTCCTCACAAATGGATCAAAACTCGCTTATAAGATCCTCTCTTGGATCCTACACCATGTCCTCAACATGCTTAAACATCTTCCAAAGGAAAAATGCATCCTTATTAAGCCCAAACTCCTGCTGCTAGAACCCATGGCCTCCACATTAAGCACTTTTCACCCTGTAACCTTACACTAGTCAGTAATTACCCTACAAAATCAATCAACTCTTGCACGTTTTGGGTTTATTTTAATTATTTGATAATTATTTTAAGATATTTTAAATATATACTAAATTTTCAATAATCTTTTATAATTCATTTATTACATAAAATAATGTTTTTATAATTACTTTACTTATACCTCTTGACTCAACAAACATAGATGAATTAATAATTAATTTATGGGCTAGAATTGTAAAAGGAATATTAAAGAAGTTATTTGTTTTCTTTTACACAAGAAATATTTTATTTATATTTATGATAAGATATTTATTTTATTTATGAGATACTTATTTTAGAATATTTAATTTTTAAATTTATTATATTTAAACATGTCCAAGTATACATCGCATAAACAAACTACTTATAAAAAGTGAAAATGGATAATTTGATTAATCAATGCATTTGTTTTCCACCAATTATTTGGTCAATCTACATAATCAAAGAATGTTGATACTATTGAAGTTTTTAAATGCATTATGTATTGTAAGAAGCACTTGGAGCACCATAGATTGCAACCATTGACGATAAACTTGGAAAACAAGTACTACTAAGGGTCAATGCATCATGCTCACAACCAACATATGGACACAAGTAGGTATTTTAAGTGGCGTTCTTCATGAAGTAATTGCAATATTTTATAGTTGTGCTTCCAAACAACCTAATGTGCCAATTTATGTTGTAGCAAGGATTGATAATTACACCAGGTTTCCATGGAACCAAGAAGACCCCAAAAGTATATCAATGATTCATGTATCTCGAGGAAGCCAAAGGAAAATACCCCTCATAGTGGCATGGACTATAACCATACATAAATCTGAAGACCTAATACTAAAAAAAGGAACAATTAATATTGGGAAAATAGAAAGGCAGGGCTAACATTCACAACCATATCCAGAGTCAGGTCCTTAAATGACCTTTGCATTCAACCAACATTCTCCTTCGAGAGGTACTCTAGAATGCAGAACAATCCATATACAATTATAAGAAAAAAAGAGGAATCTCGACCACAATAACTCACTCTCTAATAAATCAAGGTATGAAACTCTCAACTATATCTTCATCACATTTCTAATAACTATTTACTCCACATGGATTACACTTTAACAAAACTCCATTTTGTAGGGATATACTCTAGCCTATGACAAAATCAGCTATAATGAGATGGTCTCAATTTAGAAAAATTAACCTTTCAAGATAATCATGTTTCTACATTCTCAAATAAATTTTTTTATTATACTAATTCTGTAAGAGAAATACACAAATTATGTCTTCTAACATTACACAACTCAAAATTTATTCTTGAACTACAATATACCATATCAATAGTGGATATTCTTCATTTTGACTGCTAGCTATCATTGTTGATGATCATATTATTGGATATAATAAATAAAAAACTACTCAATCTAATCGATTCAATCAACTTTCTCCTTTTAGTGATGCTCCAAAATGCAAAACAATTCATGCCTAATGATAAGGAAAAAGGAGGAGCTTCATTGCACCAACTACGTCTCTAAGAAATGAAGGTGCACAACCCTAAGTGAAGGTGCATAACTCTAAGTCTTTATAACCTCGCACCTCAACTTTTCTTGGAGCATTAATTCCACTGTTACAAAATTCTCTATTGCAAAAATCTACTCTAATACATGACAAAATCAACTACAATGAGTAAATTCACGAGACAAACAAAAATATCAATCAACAAAATCATCTAAATTCCACTCAATGATACAAAGACATCATTTTGCACTCACCAACAAATGTATTATACATAACCAATCTATTGGTTAGTGATTTTCATGTGTTAGAAGATAGTTTTGTACTATTAAAAATATTAATTCACAACTATGTAACTTAGATTATGTTATGTCCATTAAAAAGATATATCATTAACCAATGTCCTTTTAAGTGAATTTTCTTCTTCCATTGGATGAAAATTAAATTATCAAAGACCATTTAGGATGACATGCATGTTCTATTATTCACAATTTTTCCCTACCCTTCAATCTATTTCCAAAGTGTATCTTCCTATCGGTGTAGCCATTACACCTTGTTGGATCTATTTACGTTGTGTAGGCGTTCCATTCTAGAATGCTCCAACCTGCTTCGTTTGATCTACGGTTGTAATTTGTGGAAAAGGAAATAAGTGTCATTGGGAGATTGTTGGCCCTCCATCCTTTATTTTGGAAATCATCGCTGGCGTAGTGAAAATTGTCGCTGTCCAAAAATCAAGTTTGATAAAGGTGTTTTGACTGATGGTTACTGCAAAATTAATCAAAAAGTGCATGTTAATTTTTTGTCGGTAAATTCAATGATGCATATTGTTCAAAAGGTGATGCATGACAATGTAATCCATGTGGATAGTTCATTTTCTTGTTGTTTTTCATTGGTTGATTTCTGGTTTTCTGCCACAAGTAACTTCGTAGTCGTTGCAAGATACAGATCACGGAACAAATTCATTGGTATCGTTATCGTTTTGACCAGTTCCCAACTAGTGATATCTCAGCTGTATGTAAGGCATCTACCTAGAGGCCTTCAAATAAAATATATTTTGAAAGTAGCATGTGATATTTTGTAGTTTGAGTGTTGAGCCAGAATAAAGATTATGAAATTCAAATTGGTTAAATAGTTTGTTTTAAATATTTGTGTGACGAAATACCTAGGCACCATTGTTAGTTTTATTGTTATAAGGTAAAATTTCATTTTCTGATTTTATTTTATATATTATCTCTTGATCAATAAGCCCATACTCCAAATCTTCAACTAGAAACATGTAATCTTTCCTTTCAATATTCTTGACAATATATACTCCTAGAGGGGAGATTTTTTAATGTCTGATAATGTATATTCTTCAATGTCCAACTTAAATATACAAACACCTTACAACTGAAATAGCAAACAAGAATGCCCAGTAGTCAATCACTTTACTATACAACTGTAAAAATGAAAACATCAGCTAAAAAGGTTTGTAGATTAACAAGAAATTATCATATGCTAATCATTTTCAAATTTCAGATCGTTTCTCTTTTGTTGGGATAGGAAATGTTAATGCATCATCATTGATAGCTACCAAAAAAAACCCTCATTACTCACATCAAAAAGGACACTAACAATCCTATACAATTATGAGTGAGCCACCTTCAAATCCTTCAATATACAAACTACTTCCAAATATGGTGCAAGCATAAAAGCAATCATCTCTACCTGAAACTGCCAAGCTCATTTATGAAGCATTGTAAACAATCTTCATGCTCTCTTTGAAAGTACACGTCACATGTCTTCTCTTACAGTGTTATCTCATGTTCAAATATTTCTCACAACAATACCCTTTCAATGCTCAATGCATTCATTCAGAGAGCTTTTTTGTTAGACAACATATGTTCCATTGTAGAGCCAATTACAATTGGGAAAAAGATTCAAAATGAATATGTTGAAAACATATACGTACCAAAATTAGTAATGTTTTAAAATATTGGTTTATTTTCACACACACGCATTTCTAAATATAAAAATTAAATACAATTAAAAAAAAACTTGCACAAATATTTAAATCTAAAATAAAATTATTTGAATAAAAAAATGATCCACTACAATCATTTTAATTTTAATAGAATAAAATAATTAAAAATTGAATTACTTCTAATAGATTTTTATTTTTTTGTTTTAAACCAATAAAATAGATATAAATAAGTTAAAAAATATAACATAATAAAACTTGTAGGATTGCTTCATTGAGGGTAGCTCTCTCTCTCTCTCTCTCTCTCTCTCTCTCTCTCTCTCTCTCTCTCTCTCTCTCTCTNGTGTCTCTCTCTCTCTCTCTCTCTCTCTCTCTCTCTCTCTCTCTCTCTCTCTCTCTCTCTCTCTCTCTCTCTCTCTCTCTCTCTCTCTCTCTCTCTCACACACACACACACACACACACATCTTAATTACCTCCCTAATTTAGAGGTTTTCTTTTAACTATGTTCACAACTAATTTATAGAGAGATAATGGTATAATATGCACTTTTATACAAAAACACAAACAAACCAATATCTTCATTCACAACTAATTTATACTAGGGGGAAAAATCCACTCAATAAGTTATCTAACAAGGTGTTAATTTCTTAAAACAAAAAACCTATTTGAGTATATCGTGCTCAAACTACTTCGCCTTGAATTTAACTTCATTATGCAATTACTTAGTCTTACACAACCTAATTATGAATTGTAAACGTAATTACAGGCTACTCAATTCCTTTAAAATTATACTTCACGATGTCAAATTTAATTATAGGTACTCTTACTAAGATTCTTGTAGGCATGCCTATTACATATCCATACTTAGAAGTTACATTTGTACACTCCATCTAACAAACTTGTTCTACATGTACCAAATACCGACTACAACTCTCTGATGGTACACACACCCATTCTGCACTACTACTAGACAAATTAAATGATCTTATCATTGAAGAGGCTTTAGTGAAGGGCTCTATTATTTGTCTCAAGGAATATTCTTGCAAGATGCTCCACAACTTCATTGTAAGCCCTTTATTGGCCACTACCATCTTTTGATTCTTGTTTTCCTGACTAAAACTCCTTGCTAAATTATCAATCTTCATTCTTTGTAGGGCACTCTTAATTGATAACTTTGATATACTCTCAAACAATGCACTTATAGTTAGATCTTCAATTCCACTCCTTCAAATTACTAACTACCTTCGACCTTCAACATCTGAAAATGCCTCAGAGTCTTCTCCAAATACAGAGTATTCCGTATAAAAATGAATCCTTTCCAGCCACTCCCCATTAAATCATTGGCTCAATACCATAGGCATTGGTCCATTGAGGGTCGAGCATTAGAAAAACTCTAATCCATGAATACAAAAATGCTACCCGTGATGGAAAGGTTTTTGGTTTTGAATTCACATCTATAAAGACACCTCTGAAATTCATGTAACTTGTTTTAATGAACTTGTAGATGATTTCTATGATATTGTCCACCCTGGTTGTCTATACAAGATCTCTAGCGGTTACATAAAGTTATCGATACAAAATATAGCAGTTCTACAAATCCATACGAAATAGACCTCCTAAGCTCATTAACAATAACTCTGTCCACATGTCCAGACTCTAAAATACCCAAACATAACTTCCATTTAAAGAGCATAGATTCACCAGACACATTTCCAATATACTCCCTTGTAGATGTCATTGGCATACTTGTATCTTTAACTCCTTCATCAACCATGCGGAAAAATAGAACTGAGACTAATAAATGTACAACAACAATAAAAGACATGTCAAATTGTACCATCTATGTAACACTATGGGGTCACCATTGTGGAGTTGAAGGCAAATCAATATTTGATATGTATGTCCAACCAACTTCAATTATGATTAAATGATCAAATATGCACGTCTAATATCATGGAATGGAAAAAAACTTGATAACACCTTTTCAATCTCTATTATAATCAATCCATCTTTGTCTGAAGCATTTACATTATAAATGTGGTATACAAATGTAGGGAATGAACAACCTTCTATAACCTTATCAAAAGGCCATATTTCCCCACACAAGTTTTCTAATCCAATTTATATCTCTACTATTGTCAATAAAGAATTTTTCAACAAACACCCTATTTGTGTGCAAGCAAATATCACTAAATTGCACTTGGAGAGGTTTTACTACCTTTCTTTTCCAATAGTAGTGGACAATAAAAAATGTAAGAAAAAAGTTGTTCACTGCTCAACAAACAAAATTTGGTGCCCCAAATGTTCTATTGAGCTCTCTAACTGCGGTTATAGCTACATGCTCAAGATGGACTTGCAAGATGCTAAAGGTGAATTGCTTAAGGTAACTGCATTTGAAGGAGCCTCCATTGATTTGTTGGGAGTACCAACATAAGACTTTCAAATTCTACTAGCTGAACCTAATGTTGGCAAACACATCTTGGACAATGTTATCAATTGTTAGTTTATCTTTGAACTTAGCATCAAAATGAATCCTTTTGGTGGCGAAGAAACACAAAGCATTTTCATTACAAGCCTGAAGCTTGTGTAAAATTGGGACTTGAACCTCATTATGTACAGTTACATATCCATATATTAAAGCTTCTACTCTAGTTCTATGTATATAGATAGCTTTTCATCCCCTACAATCATAACTATATTTTTCCCTTGTTGTTTAAGGCATACAAATAAAGTATGTTTACGCTTGGAATATGCAATACTTTATTTTTATATAATTAATTTCCCCTCACAAAAAAATATACAATGCATGCACCTTATTTTGTTCAAATTCTTCCAATGATACTTCAAGCACATATATCCAAAACATGTTCGCTACATTTATAAGTACCAATTATAATATCTGTGACTTGTCATGTGCATCTACTCTTCAAAATGCTTGCAAAACATTATTAAACAATAGATTCACACTCTCTTCTAAATCTTTTTTCATACAATCATTTAGCATACAAAAGCATTCAATTGCCTCAAAGAAAACTCTCATTCAAACCAATAGTAGCTTTAAATGTGCCATGGAATGGAAAACATGATTAAACAAATACATATAATAATTACACATGTAGTTTCAAATATTAATACCAACATAGGTTATCTTACTTTTAAATATTCCAAAGAAATACAATAAAAGCATTTTATTAGGAGAGTTCCTTTTTACAAGTTTGGCCTTTTATTAACAATTCTACTGATAATTCCGCTACACATATTCATACCACTAAACACAACTCTCAAATAGTTTTAGTTTTCATCCATTTTAGTTACAATTGTTCTTACAAAATATATAAGTATCTAATTGAAACGACAGTAATTCCAGGTATATCACATCCTCCTACTTGGGTGTATATCTAAAAATGAACTTACACAATGATGATGAACATGACAAGTGTGCTCAAAGAAATAAAAAATGAAGAATATGGTACCATTCAACAAAGGACGTCATCAAAAAAAAAATATATATATACCCGCCAAAGCCTTGTTGATGCAACACCCACTTCCACACTACCTACTTCACCTAGGACAATTCATCTACAATCACATTTACCACAAATATAAAATAAAACTCAATTCACCCCAATAGACCAAACACACTCTCCAAATGTTTCTTAGGAATATTACACAATAAGAAACAATTTTCGTTGCAAATTGGATAAGCTTTCTGATATTTCAACATGTATGGTTTGCATGGAAAGATATCCAGGAATAAAAACAAGGAAATCAAATGGAGAAACCCTTGTTATAGATGCACATAAGAAAGAAATGACAATCAGATCTCAAAATGGAATAACATGAATCTTGGTGAACAACCTCAATGTTTACAAGTTCTTACTCAAATTGAAGAGATGTTGATTGCAAGAATCAACCCTATCCTTCAGGTTACTTATCCAAGAGCTAGTCAACTAAAATATAATGACCACACTATATGTTTTTCTCAAGATATTTCCACAATTGCATCTTTCTTGCCCAAGCAAATAGGTGGCTTGGATATAATTATAGTGAAAAAAGAGAACATAGGGCATCAAAATAATTACTTCTATGTTAGTAGAAGTCGTGTTTATGAAGCCTTAACGTATAAAATATGCAACGACCCATTTTACAAAGATGTAAAATTGGATGAATCTACATTGTCCTCTTTGCCCCTTCATTCCAGTGTCATTTCAAACCTTTTCTACATGACCACTTCAAGTCCATATCCTACTAATAGAACATGTACACCAACATAAGTAATAAAAGAAGACCAAATAGAAGAAATAGCTCAAGCCACTTCATTTGTGCCAAACCTACCCACTGCATGAAGAGAAATGGAAGAGGTACGATCTTTACTACAGCTAGGGGAAGGATGCCCCACTCCAACTACACAATAGTCATCCATTTCTACATCTCCTATCAATGAATACACAACTGAAGGATTGTTTGAAATGATGTTCCCAACTTTGTACATGCACAAGGAAAAGCCACATTCAAAGAACAACACATTAAAGATGTCAAGCTGCATGAATATGCTCACCCCCTTTTGCAATACCATGACAACAGGTTCGGGCATCACCCATGGTTTAGGTACTTCATACTTAATATCCTTATCCACCATTGAATCTAGGCCACAACATCTATATTTGTTCGTAAACAACTTGATGGTTCTATGCCTACATCAATTTTTGACCTACAACAAAGGTTAAAGGACATGCCTAATGACAAGCTCGCTGACCAACTCACGCGATTTAGGTCATCAATTCACGTCTCACGATCATTTTAGAATCAACAATGATGATAGCTTATTTACATGGAAATTCAGATTGGTTGTCCAACTTTCTTTTTTACTCTTAGTGCAGTAGATATCAAATGACCAGACTTGCACAAGGTCATGCCATCCACCTGACCAACACACCCTAGTGCCGCAACAAGATGGCAATTACAAAATATAATCCAAAATCCACACCTTGCAACACTCTACTTGCATCGTAGATTTACAACATTCTTTGAGGAGGTCTTAGACAAGCTTCTTGGTGCAATGGATCACTGGTATAGGTATAAATTTCCCTCCATCCCACATTAAAGTTTATTTTAACTCATAGTATTTAATAAATAAAAAATCTTCTCTCAGGTATGAATGACAACATAGAGGCTCTACAAATATACATGATTGCATTTGGCTACGACAAGAACCAGACATTGGGAAATTGAAATGGAATGATAGTTGCTCCATACAAAATTCACTAGACTTCATTGATAGATATGTCCCTGCATGGAACCCACGAAGTGTTCAACTGCGAAATCAAAAAATCATCAATCTCTTGTTGATGACCCATGTTTAATGGATACAAGAATGATTACTTCTGCTAACCCCATAAATGACTACATCGAACTGCTAAAGCATGTGCAACCACACACAAAATGTACCCTCCAAACATGCCTCAGAATGAAAGGGCCTTCTCTTATATGTCGTTATAAATCCTCTCGGACCACGCAAGAAAAATCAAAACTCTATGCTTTTGACAATGGCCAACCTACCCACACCCCTGCTCATAATCATAACTGCCTAAACCTTCACAACCCACAAATACTATCCATCTAGCGAGCCAATACAGATTTATAATCTATCTTGTCAATTGATGCAGTACTCAAATACATTGGAAAATATGTAGCATAGGCTGAGAACAAGTCAGAAACCTACCATGCCATGTTGTCTCACATTTCAACCAGATTTGACTTGACAAACTAGCTCCGATTTCTTTTCAAATAATGCTTCCTGAAAACCTTGTAGACCGAGACATTGGTGCCCAAGAAAAATACTTAAATTAATGTACTACATACAGAAAAATTGATATTGTGCTTGCATTTTTAACACCCTACTTTTTTTTTTGGTCTATAACATTGATTTTTATTAATAAAAGTAGGAAATTACAAGAGGGTTAAAATGTAGCATATATGCTATATAGTTATCAGAAAATAAGCTCTAGGCTTTTGAGCACATGACTTCAGAATTCAAAACAACCACAACACATATCAACTGGACAGACATAAACCCTAGTAGCAAAAACATATTGTTCATGAAGAAGATTGAAAGGGTTATAAATTACATAATATCAGCTACAAAATTGGCTTCCGCCATTAATCCTATATCTATCTATCATTGAGAAAAGAGCCAAGATGGCTTAATAGGTATATTGAGCATTAAGCTTACAAAATTGTCTATCTTCCTGCACCTTGAATGGTTTTAGAGGCTGCCTCACTCTACATCTAGTCGCTTTCCTTTTCGCTATCTACACTTCCTGTGTGGAATCACATAAAACACAACATTGTTTCTCCTGGCTTCCTGAACACGAATGTGCTCTGCTATGGCTTTTAGATTTTTCCATTTGCTTCAGATGTTGTTGGTGTAAGCAATTTTGTCAACTTTTCCCCACCAAGTCACAAAGGGGATTCTTCTGAATTCATCACCATCTTTGGAGTTTTCAAAACATTCATTATAGTCCAATTCAGCACCCGACAACGCCCATTCTAAAATAGACTCAAGATCCAGTAGCAGTTCATTATCAAAGATGAATTTAATTAAGCGCTTGACCTCACCTTTAGATTCCCCGAGTTGCAGACCCCATGCAATAATAAGAGAGATTACATCCATATTTGAGCGCCATTTTGCATGTCGCTCTTGAAATTGACTGCCTAAAACATCCATAGCCGCCATAGCCAACCTTTCCTCTTTGTAGTTGAGCAATCCTAACATTCGCTCTTTAGCTGGAGGTCCTTCAAAGGCCTTCTGCTGCTTCCTTGTTTGGACTGAGAAATTAGCTTCAATCTTCAACCCGTGGACAAAAACTTGCTTTGAAATTTAGATAGAAAATGATGAGAAAAAGTGAAGGTTGTATCAACACTCAGGCCAAAGTTTTGGGAGAGTGAAATGTCTTTTCACAGCCTGCCATCCACACTTAGTCATAATTACAAGAGAGAGAAGTCATCATTCTACTCTCACCACCTTACATAACAATAAATATTTTGATTCACATAGATCGCCAAGCGAGCCCGTAATCATTACTTGGCTGTGTTGATGCCAGCGCTATAAATCTACCATCAACTCAACTGACTTCACCACTATAGGGAAGAAAGACATCACGTGCCTGCCCTGTCATTGGAGTCCCTTAAAAAAAGGCAATGTTACCACCACTAACACTGTATATTCTTAAAACACCACATGTGTTTTATAGAAAGTTGACCATTTTGAAACATAATGGTCATATGAGTAATCCCATCGGATTCAATTGATAACCAACACCTTTACATTATGAATTCTAAATAAGTCAATCATGAACCTGCATATAAGAACTATTAGGGTTTAAATACATTTTCAAAATTAAAAGAATTTTGTGCACACCATGTTGATATGCTCAAGGTTTGTAGCCCACTTAGATACAATATCCGCTTGTTCATTGCATTCTCTATGAACATGAGTGATTTTGAAATTAGGGAGAGAATGTAGGACATTGGAGATTTTTGCGATAATATTTTGGAGATGTCGGGCATTAGCGCACCCATTATTGATAGCATTCACTATGTTTTGTGAATCTACTTCAAGATGAACCTTGTGCAGATTCATCCTGTTTCCAAGTTGAAGAGCCAACAAGGTAGCACTTGCTTCCGCTACATTGTTGGTGTCATCTTTGATTCGTTGGGCAGCTAAGGCCAAAACATTCCCTTTCCAATCTCTTACAACGACACTAGCTCCAGATGGCCCAGGATTTCCTCTGGAGGCCCCATCAAAATTTATTTTCACCCACTCCTTCTCATGCAACATCCACATCGAATCCTTCTGTTTCTGCTTAATTGTGTTGGCATTCTTGATTCCTCCATTTCTAAACTTAAATCTAGGCCATTTGGAGTGAATAAATCTGTCATTCTTTGTATATTCATAGCTCCTTGTAGATGATTGCAGAGCAAATTTTAAGGTCTCATCTATGGCACAAATTATACTTAGCTTAACCCTGTGAATGAGCCTTTCCTTCTCTTGAAATATCCTCCGGTTATGTTCGTTCCATAATTCCCAGATAACTATAGAGGGGCAGACCTTCCAAATAGAAGAAAGAGCAGTGACTTTGGGTGGGATGGGCCAGCTCTGAAATACATCTTGAACATTATTTTGCATAGGTCCTATCCAATTAAGCCTTTCCTTGATCATACTCCAACATTCCACAAAAAATGGGCATTGAATAAGCAAGTGGTCAACATCCTTTGATGCTGCTTTGCAAAGAGCACATCTAGTGGGACCTTGCAGTCCAAACTGCTTCCTTCTTTCGGCAGTGAGAATCCTTTTATGCACTGCAAGCCATGCAAATGCCCCTACCTTTGGTAGGCATTCTTTATCCCAGAATAATTTAGTTGGCCAGAGGGGGGGATCCCTTTCATCTTACTGGGATGTGTAACCAAGCTTCATAGAGTAAATTCCGCTTTTAGCTCTACACCAAATCAACTTGTCTTCCTGAGAAGTTCTAATAAAGCTTCTATGTTGAAGCATTTCTTCCATTAACGTCCTTTGATGAGCTGGGAGATCAAAATAATCTATTGCTTTCCATTGCCATTTTGGGCCAAGAGGAGAGTCCCTGTAAACTAAATAGTCAGAAACCTTTTGCCCCCACCTTAGAGTGAAGAGTTCTCTAAGTTCAGTAAATCTGACATCATCTTTCAAAATTGGGTGGATGTTCCATTAGTCATCCTAGACTAAAGCTTTTGTGCCTATGCATATATGCCATGATGCATGTTTTTGAATGACATGTCTGCAGTCTAAAATGAAGTTCCAGATTGTAGAACCTCTGGGGGGTTAGAAATAGTGAGGATTCTTTCATCATTTGGAGAGTCCAAATATTTGCTCTTAAAATTTTGACCCATAAGCTTCTTGGTTGACTGCATATGTGCCAAACAAGTTTTGCCCCTAGAGCTAAATTCATCTTTCTCTAGTCTTTTAACCCTACACCACCATTTGACTTAGTTTTACATATCTTATATCATGCAATAAGAGGCCATTTATCACCCTCCTCAACCCCATTCCAAAAGGACTTTCTCATTCTTTTTGTGATTGCCTCAAGGACTTTGTGTGGGACTTTAAAACTGCTCATTGAACAGATGGGGATGGCTGAGATAACTGCTTGGAGGAGTAAGATCCTGCCAGCAGAGGTTAGCCATCGGCTCTTCCAACCCTCCATCTTTTTAAAGAAAGAATCCAAGAGGCCTTTCCATAAGTGAGGCTTAGAGGCACCATCAAAAAGAGGCACCCCAAGATATTTTCCTGGTAACAACCTAATTTTGATCTGCAATATGCCACTAATCTCATGTTGAAGATGTCGACTAGTGTTGAAGAAGTAAATCTCTGATTGTGCCAATTTATACATTGGCCAATGGCTGTGTTGTAGCTGTCTAGAGTTCTTTTAATGACATGGGCTTCTTCTAAAGAAGATATGCCAAAGAGAAAGTTATCATCAACAAACTATAGGTGTGTGGATGACTCAACACCAGTAGCAATTTTGATGCCTTTCCATTTTTCTGTAGTCCTTTGTTTAGTAATAAATCGACCAAGAACTTCAATCATAATAATAAAAAGAAAAGGTGCAATAAGATCACCTTGTCTGATTCCTTTTGTGGATTCAAAGAAGCCTTGTGGACTTCCATTAACCAAGATATAAAATCTTGGTATATTAATACAACTAGCTATCCATTTTATCCAGTTCTCGTTAAACCCAAACCTTCTGAGAACATTTAGAAGGAAGTCCCTATTGAAATTGTCATAGGATTTCTTTATATCTAGTTTAATCATCATGTTGTTGACCTTGGCTATTTTCACTGTATGAACAACTTCATGAACTATAATTATCCCTTCAAAAATAGATTTGTGAGGGGAAAATCCACTCTTCTCTTCAAAGATGATGCTATCGAGGATAGATTTAAGTCTATTGGCAACCACTTTGACAATAATCTTATAAAAAATATTACACAAGGCAATTAGTCTGAAGTTATCAAAGGACTTTACATCCAATTTTTTGGGATCAGAGCTATAAAAGTGTTATTAAAGTCTTTAAACATGAAGCCTTCAGACCTTGATTCCTCTACCACTTGTAGGAGATCATCAACAATAATATTCCAGGTCTTCTGAAAAAATAAGGCAAGAAATCCATCAGGGCCAGGGGATTTATCCCCTCCCAGATCAAACAAGGTTGTCTTGACTTCCTCTAGTGAGGCTGGGCCAGAGAGCATGGCATTCTAGGCCTCTGAAATACATTTAGGGATAAGATCAAGCAACTCCTCATTTTCATTTTCATACACTTTGTTGCGTGAAGGTGTTCTAGAAGTAATTAACGGCTTCTTGATTAATTTTTGCTGCTGGTTGATGACTACCCCTTCACAAATCTCAATCGAGAAAAAATTATTTATGGCCCTTCTTACTTTAACTAATTTGTGGAAGAATTTAGTGTTTCTATCACCCTCTTTTAACCAAGTCTCCCTAGATTTTTATCTCCAATAAATCTCTTCCCTTTCAATAATTTCTTTATACTGTCTTTGTAGGGTTTGTTCTTCTAAATACATAAACTCATCCATGCCTTGTTTAATTATTTGCTCATTAAGAAGGTTAAGAATCTTTTCAACATTGATTTTTTCCATAAATATATTACAAAACACATCTCGATTCCACACTTTAAGCCGATCCTTAACATATTGAAGTTTTTTGAAAAAAATAAAAGATTTATTACCTTCCAGGGTAGGAGCATTCTGCCACCACACCTCTATGTTGCTGTAGAAATCATCCGCCCTTAGCCACATAGCTTCAAACTTGAAAGGAGATCTCTCAGGGGCTGCATCTTTTTGAATGTTACACATAATTGGATAGTGATCAGAGCCTGTTATTGGTAAAATATGTGTTGTGCAAATCCACTCACACTCTTCCCAATTCCTAGCAAGGAAAAATCTATCCAATTTCTCAGTTATTTTCAAGAAACCACTTTGCCTGTTGGTCCAAGTGTAATCCCCTGTTCTGAATTCTAATTCCTCCAACCCATTATTCAAGACAAATGCAACAAAATCTTTTTGGCTTTTTCTCTGTCGGCCTTTTCCCCCTAATTTCTCTAGAAGGCTTGAAATGACATTGTAATCTCCTCCTAAAATGAAGAGTTCCTCTCTGCGATCACCTAAAAAGGTGGATATAACCTTCCATAGAGCTTCTTTTTCAGTTGGATTATGTAGGATTTGAGAAATACAAATCCACAGAATGCCAAGAATACCTGCACGCAAATAACCTGTTACAGGAGAGAAACAGAAAGAGGGAAAAAGAAGAACTCATAAGTTGCTCAAAATGTGAGAGCAAAATTATAATCTGAATTAATGAAAAAATAATTACAAGGTTCAACCTATAAAGGTGAACAAAACCCTAAAGCCTAAAAAAGCTAGGTTGCACATTAATAATTAATAAAAGAATTAATTATTAATGCACCTAAGAGAAAGCTTAAGCACTAAAGAGTAATAAATTAATTAATTAAATCAACATGATTTAATTAATAAGTAAACTAATGATTACTCTAACACCCCCCTTAAGCTAAGTGTGGGGGTAAGCTAACCTAGCACAACTATGAAAGCAGGAAATGGGTCCCGGCAAGAAGGCCTGATCAGGTACCCAATACAAGGAAAAATCTATAAACCGGAGACAAAGAAGAAAACCCAGTGGGAAAAACCCCTCTCCAAAAAGAGATAGAAAAAATCAGAAAATAAATGGTTCAAGAGACTCTCTCAATACCATAAGTACAACCAACCCCCCATGAGAGAGGGATGAGACACCAAAGTCCCCCCATAACGAAGAAACTCATGTCACAATGGTAGATGTCTGATGTAGAATCCAAAAGGAGATCCTGAAGCGACAAATGATATTCCTCCCCTTGGGAAGAAATGAATCCAAAGGATGATGTCGAAGAAACCCTGTGAAGAGTGATGAACCAATCTATCTCAGGATGTGTACCATGATCGGATGCTGAAGAATCTCTCTGTCTGAACTGAAGCAAATGATGCCAAATCCAAACTGATGTGGAGAATCCTGAAATGTAACCACTGAATGCACGGATAATGGTGGGCGAACAGTAATAACCTAACTGTCAAGGTAGAGGAGATGAATGTCCTCAAAATAATCCTCCAAATCTGTAGTATAAGACTCAACAAACAAGAAAGATATGTTTGCAACATAAGAGTCCAAAGTATCTATGTCTAGAAGATGAATGATTCCCTGTTGCACAGAATTAGGAGCAACAAGAGATGCTAATGAAGTCTCAGTCTGAAGAGTGGGAACTGTGAGACAAGCCTCTGATCCATCGGAACACGTAAGGGTGTATAAATACTTAAGCTCCTCTAAAGTATCATGATCAAAGGGTGTATTCTCTCTCCAAGCAATGGGTATGAGACAATCTGAAGCAGGATCCGCTGGGAATGGAGAGAGATTAGGGTCTCCATAGATCTCCCAAAGACGTGTCCAAAGTGGGTAAGGACAATCAATGTCCGATATAGCCAATACAGGGTCATGATCAACACTAGACACTATAAGTCCTACTATGTGATCTCTAATAATATCCCATGCTAGGTTTCCCTTTGAAGTGGCTGGTTTGGGTATGAGATCATACAAATAAGGCAAAATATTATGCCACCTACAATGTATAAGTATACCCTTTGCCCATGACTCATAATTACCCCGTTCCAAAATAACAACTGAAGGGTGGGTAGAAAAACTCATGATAACTCTTCTAAATGAAAAACAAACTGAGAAATCTGACCTTACTGCATTTAGATCAAAACTTGGTGCAAGGAGGAGGGAAACAGAAGCTACAACTTTGACACTAAAAATAGGTACTCAAATATCCAAATATGAATACAAAACCAACATCATTGTCTTCGACTCAGAAAGAGCTTTCTGACGATATTTTATTTTTCAAAAACGGACACTGTAAGCAAAAGATATGGCCAAAACACTGAAGACTGCCTTTTTTGAAGAAGTGTCAAAACTGTGTGACGGTTTCATGAACGTCAAATTTAATCATGATCTGTGACCTACGGCCACTGACATCACTCCTACATATGCGTACCTTGTTGCACATGAGGGTACTTTTGAAAAGGTACGCACCTTTTCTTTTGTTTGTAAAAAGATTTTTTTTCAACAAACATTTGGAAACATTAGTTTTTTTTTGAGAAAAACTTTGTAAAAAAATAAAATTTGTTTTTTTTTCTTTCTAATTTTTTGATTTTTTGAACATTTTTCTCCTCGAAATTTGTGTCATACGGCCTAAGAGAGAGAATTTTTTTGCCAGAGGTCACTGTAGCAAAAAATGGTGAACTTTATATGAAAAAGTGATCTCCCGGGCCTTCTAAGCGCGATGGTGGAGTCCGTTTTTGCTCAAAGTGCTCAAGAAAAATGTCTCTTTCATATTGAAGATAAAACCCCCAAAAAGCTACAGTTTTCACCCTCGAATCACTACTTCAAAAACACCAGACCAAGCAGCAGTAGTGTGGCTCTAATACCATGTAGGATTTGAGAAATACAAATCCATAGAACGCCAAGAATACCTGCATGCAAATAACCTGTTACAGGAGAGAAGCAGAAAGAGGGAAAAAGAAGAGCTTAGAAGTTGCTCAAAATGTGAGAGCGAAATTATAATCTAAATTAATGAGAAAAGAATTACAAGGTTCAACCTATAAAGATGAACAAAACCCTAAAGCCTAAAAAAGCTAGGTTGCACATTAATAATTAATAAAATAATTAATTATTTATGCACCTAAGAGAAATCTTAAGCACTAAAGAGTAATAACTTAATTAATTAAATCAAAATGATTTAATTAATAAGAAAACTAATGATTACTCTAACAGATTATTGGGTCCATAGATGTTGAAAACATAAAATTTGGAAAGCAATTGTTTAGATGTCACCTCGATCCACTGCCAGTTAGCCACTTGGCTGATCAAAACAACATTTAATGCACTATCATCCCATAAAATGCTCATGCCCCCAGAAGCCTTGGAAGCCTTTGAAAACACCCCACCCCATTTATCAAATTTCTTACAAAACAAAGTAATGTCTTCACCTTTAAGCTTAGTTTCTTGCAAAAGAACTAAGTCTGCCCTCGCCTGATCAAGACCTCTCTTGAGCAAGTGAGATTTATCAGGGGCATTACAGCCCTTGACATTCCACGAGAGGACCCTCATTTCTTCCAGGAAAAGACAATAACCTTTCCTGATCTCAGTAGTGTTGTCTGGTCTGCTGCACAAAGAGCCTATTCCAACTTTTCTTTAGTAGATTTAGCCCCATGTCTCCTTTTCATCCCCAGTTTTGGTCTCTTTATCTTAGATTATGATTGGTGCAAGCCTCTATTTTCAAGAATATCAAGAGGCTCATCTATCCCCAAGTAATCATCCCCACCCTCATCACTAAAAAAACTCATATTAGAGGAGTATTCCAATAGGTTATCCCCACATTAAAAGAACTTTCTAAGTTTCTAATGGGGGGGATTTGACCATTCTGTTGGTCTCCCATAAAAACTAGTTCTGCCCCAAACTCTAAACATTTATCATGCTCATACTGAATTTGGTTAAGAGATTCTATAATAGGAAGAAAGTTAACCTTATTCTGAGAAGATCTTTGCTTGCTTTCAATAGTAATTTGAGTGGTTGGGAAGAGGATTACTGATCTTTTTGGGGATTGTTTCCCATTTGAACTTGGAAGGTCGGCATCTGCATTAGAACATTTGAACTCTATCTCCATCCCAGCTTTCTCTAGTGGCAAATGTGACGTGTCCTGGACTGAAGGGAATCCAATCAAGGGGGCTTTAAAAGCAGGTGCAAGGAATAAGAGCTCATTGTTGCCAGGGCAGGACCCCATAGTCTTATGAGAAGGGTCATCCAAATGAATAGTGTGGGGTAAGAAGTCATCTTGGGGTTCACCAACAACAAAAGTAGAGGGGTAATCAAGGGAATAATCTCTTGTCTGATTTGGAAAGTATGAGCTTGGACCTGTAGGAGGAGAAGTAGTTGTCTTTTGAAGAATCTACTGGAAAGGAGAGGATGAACCTTGGATAGCCGCCTCCACAACCAAGCGACACTGACTTTGCCAAGCAGGGGAAGCCAACGTGTCCTCACCAGGACGTTTGACAACTATTTTAGCCTCATCTAGCCGAGTTAGATTGTTGGCCAAGGATCTTCTTGCTAGTTCATCTAGAAGGAGATTTTGCATGAAACCTTTTCCTTTAGCCTTGCAAGAATCATAAGTGCTGTTCATCAGTAACTCCTCCCAAATTTCTATCCGTTGTTTCCAAACACCATTTGTTGTGTCCAGGGTAATATGGTTGGGAACCGACATATGTTGTTGTAGATTGATCAAGATTTTAGGATGAATAGATGAATCTTTCAGGCTAATCACCTCCTCAGATTTGATAAAAGATCCAATCATGTTTGCAATTTGCTGGAGTGTTTTCTGTCCCCAATATTCAACAGGGAGATTATGCAGATTTAACCAAACTGGGTATTCAGAGATTTTCTCTTGGGTTGGATCAAAGTTGGCCTCCCAATCTTTTAAAAAAAGGCCTTTCCCATTTATTAAGGTCCATTATTTAAGATCCACTCCTTATCTGTCTTATCTTCACAGAGAGCCAAATAGAATCCACTGGCTAGGGTTTTCAGATTGCAACCTTACCCCATATATTCTGACACTAGCTCTTTATAAGGTTAACAGATGACCATGGTCCTAGCCATTTAAAAAAGAAAGATCTATCATTTAGAGTGTCAATAGATTCCTGCCAAGTTGGATTAGAGACACACATAGTGGAGATAACTTCAAACCTGACATTTGGTTCATTTTGAAGCTTCAGGGTAGTGTTCTTCTGATTTTGCTGTGGAGCCATATGGTGCTTTTGTCTGTAAAATATGTTAGCAATCTTAGAAAAATCAATTTTTTTTACTTGAGGCACATAGCCTCTATATGAATGTGATCCCGATCCATATTTCTCCCATTTCCTTCCATTCCTGGTTACATTTCCATGGGCACCATAGAGGGAGGCGTTGGATTGAGCAGATCAAGTTTTAGGTTTCCAAGTTTGAAACCTTGTCGTGCTGCGCCTGTTGAAAGGCCACTCTGGAGTTTGCTTTGGTTGATAAATGAAGGATCTATGCTTTTGGAAAGTGCCTCAACCATCATAGGATCCTTGGGTGCCAGCAAGAAGTTGAGTCCACTTTTTGGGCAAAAAGTGGAAGTGTTTTTCCTATTTTTCAAATGTGCAGTCAATTAATGTCAAAATTTGAGGCACTTAGAGATTGAATCTCAGAAAAATTCACTAATAAAAAATGTAGTGCTCGGAGTCTAGTTTTCAAATATGTAATTTTTTTTAATACCCACATGGTAAAAAATATATTTTAGTAGGCATGTTTAAAAACACCTTTTCAAAATTTTAGTTTCAAGACCATACCACACACGTGTACGACCACCCTATTTTGAAGTAAATAAATGAATTTTTGTTAATCCTTCTGGGAAAGGTAGCTAACACATCAAAGATTGGTCAGAATATTTTTGATTTTTTTTTAATTGAATATTTTTTTTTATTCATTTTTAATTGAGTATAAAGTACATTTTCAAAACCTCTGGTGTATGACCACCATAATTTGATGAAAATTTTACTTTTTTTAGATTTTATTTTTTTATCTTGAAGGAAATTCTATGTAGATTAGTCACATATAATTCATTTTTTCAAAAACTGAAAATCAAAAAAGTTATTAAAATTTTAGTTAACCTTACTATTTCAACTTTAGGTACCAATTTGGCGTAATAATTATTGAAAAAATACTAAAATTTGTCATATCATTATAAAAATTATATTTTTATA